>WNWU01019263.1:0-19023 GCA_012654045.1 Ptyas mucosa | reverse complement strand
CTTTCTTTCTTTCTTTCTTTCTTTCTTTCTTTCTTTCTTTCTTTCTTTCTTTCTTTCTTTCATCACAGCTTTTGCTCCCAACCACCAGTAGGGATACGATTCAGCCAACAACGCTCATAGTTTGCAACTGCATTCTACCCCTGCTAACTATATGCAGGTTTTTATTGTGTTTTAAAATGCATGAAATACTGATATGACCAGAGGTTATACTGGTGCAAAAGAAATTAGTGCGAACAGGATACACAATGAAGATACTGTCTTCTCCTGATTTTCAGTATTACATGCATATTTTTTCAAGCCAGCAGCTCATTTTCCTGCTGGGCTGCTTTGAAAAGCTCTTCTTACAATATGAACAATCCAGTTGATGAGTCAGTGCATTGTATGAATGGAAGAATAAGGAAGGATACTATTGCAAGCTGGCTTCATGTGATGCATGTTAGATAATGGATGCTTATTCTACCCATTCAATAGTATGGTTCTTGCTGGTCGCAGTGTTATCACTATCAGTGATAACCCGTAAATGAAATTTCTGGAGTCATTGACATGAACCAATTAAAATGCATAAGATAACGCAAACATAGAATTTAAATTTAAAATTTCTGTTATATTGTGATACGAACTGGAAGAGCTTTGGATTGTTTGGTTACTCGGCTCTTCCACATGCCTCCTTTACGGTCTTCGAAGATTGAAATGTGCCAGTTTAGAAAGCATTGGCAAAGCAAAGATTGCCTATATAATGGTATAATGAAGGAATCAGTGCTGGATTGTCTTCTTCATGATTGAGAGCTAAAGCTCTAGGTTGCTTTAGGATCATAAGGTCATAGAATCACAACCTAAATGCATTAAAACATTTTTCAATGTAATCATCTGGTTTTTTTTTTTTTTTTAAAAAAGGCTATAAATATAACAACACTGATGCTAGATAAACATTGTCAAGAAGAACATTCCATTTTGAGGATGCCATCACAGAGAAGAACCTCCTTCTAGTAGCCACATAATGCCCTTCATTTGCACTGGGACATCTTGAACTTGTACTTTTAAACTCTTGGAAGTATAAGTTGAGAAGGCAGGGATCCAAGCAGGAATCTTCAAAAGTTAATATAAGTGCTAGAAAAAGATTTGGCTAGGAAAAAAAGTACGAGGCATATCCAATGCAGAACGTGACTAGTATCCTTTATTTTTATTGTTCATCATTTGCCAAATTTGCTGCTAAATTTCCATTTTTGCCTGAAATTATTGCCATTTCACCAGCAGCAGAGTTTGAATAAATGACATACCTTTGAGCTCACAACAGCTATTAGAAGACATCTTGATAAATTATAGTCCATTTCTGGCTTGCCCCTAGAATTGTTAAGCTCTGAATGTTGCACTTAAACAATGTTGCTTTAGCCATACTGATATTTACACCTTCTCTCTTATTCATCCCGTCCTCTCTCTACCTTCGGTGTATTTTATTGTTACATGGCACTCTCGACCTTTAGGTATAGGTTCCATATCTCGTTGAATATTTCCCATTTCCTTTTTGCTTCCTTTTCATCCATTTCTCTAGTCCCTTTGGGTTAATATGTGCACGTTTGGTTATAATGTGCCATTAGAGAAGTCATGTGCAGTATTTCTCCACATCCTTTCCACATTTTTTTTCGTGCACATTAACCCATAATAAAGTTGCAATCATCACAAGGATCATGCAAAATTCAGTATGTTAGGTCCTAAGTACATTGATACACAATGCCTCAATTTCACAATCAATAAAGAACTCCTTTTCTGTGTTCTTTGTTTCCCAGTGAAATCCTTATTATGACCAAGCTTATTTTTCTTTTTTCTTCCTAGTGTTACCGGTATATCTAGAATATATAGCATGTCAGACTGCACTCTAATATACAATTACACATAGCACACACTCCCTTTGAATTTTATATTTATTCTCCTGATGTGGTCCTTTCTACTGGAGATGTCCAGAAACAGTGAAACAGAATATTCCGCATTCCAACATAATTACTGATTCTTACTGAAATATATTAGTGCTACATTTAGCCCAGAAAGACACTGCTTTCATTTATCCATGTTTCCCCCTTTTTATTGCAATCCACTTAAACAAAGTTCAAATCTGCAGGTTCTGACCAAAGGTCACCACATAGTACATTGTTGTTGCAAACAAAAACAAGAGTCATTATCTCTGAATTGTCAGAATTATGACAACTTTTCCAGGAAGAACTTTGCTATAAATTGTTAACCTCTAAATGTGGAGGATATAATGACAGAGATACGGTTAATCGTCCTTATAATTCTCATTCTTTAGTAAAGGTAAAGGGTTCCCCTCGCACATATGTGCTAGTTGTACCTGACTCTAGGGGGCGGTACTCATCTCTGTTTCAAAGCTGAAGAACCAGCGCTGTCCGAAGACGTCTCCGTGGTCATGTGGCCGGCATGACTAAATGCCAAAGGCGCATCTTCTCACCAAAGGTGGTCCCTATTTTTCTACTTGCATTTTTTACGTGATTTCGAACTGCTAGGTTGGCAGAAGCTGGGACAAGTAACGGGAGCTCACCCCGTTAGGCAGCACTAGGGATTCGAACCCCTGAACTGCCAACCTTTTGATCAACAAGCTCAGTGTCTTAGTCACTGAGCCATCGTGTCCCGTGGAAACATTACTTACATAAAAACTCCTAACAATGCTGCCCTTATAAGTAAATGCCCAATGGCACCCGTCTTACAAGGTTATATCCTAACAACTTTCCCACATATCATACTATCTCAGACATTGCCATTGCAATGTAACAATGCTTGTCTCCTGTCTTCTAAGACTTATATTTATTTTGAATGTCATGCCACTACTTAATAAAAGGATTAGAAATCATGTGAGTCCACCCAGAGAGAATTTATGAAGGCTCAGTGAGGTTTATCAGTGGCTAAAACGTCTACACTCTGAAGAGTTTCATGTTCCCTTTGCTCCGGGGACAATCTATTCTGCAGGATTCCTACATTTTTCTTTTAAAGTCCAAGGATGTCTGTAACTCTTCCCTGTTTAAAGGACCCTTCTATCCGTATACAGTATATGAGCTGTATTTACAAAATTGGGCCTTTAGAAGGGAAGAGCTGCTTTTCAAGACTTTTTAAACTGAATTTGCTTACCAGATTATGTCAGCTTTGTCCAGGAGGCAAAGCTTGAATGCACTCTTTATCTGCCAAAGTTTCTCTTCTATTTTGTTGTTGTTGTTAGGTGCACAGTCGTGTCCGACCCATTGCAACTCCATGGACTATGTTCCTCCAGGCCTTCCTGTCTTCTACCATCCCCCGGAGACCATTTAAGCTCACGTTGACTCTTCAGTGACTCCATCCAGCCACTTCATTCTCTGTCGTCCCCTTCTTCTTTTGCCCTCCATCGTTCCCAGCATTAGGCTCTTCTCCAGTGAGTCCTTCCTTCTCATTAGGTGGCCAAAGTATTTGAGTTTCATCTACAGGATCTGGCCTTCTAAAGAGCAGTCAGGGTTGATCTCCTCTAGGACCGACCTGTTTGATCGCCTTGCAGTCCAAGGGACTTGCAGGAGTCTTCTCCAGCACCAGAGTTCAAAGGCCTCAATTCTTTGACGCTCAGCCTTTCTTATGGTCCAACTTTCACAGCCATACATTGCAACTGGGAAAACCATAGTCTTGACTATACACACTTTTGTTGGCAGGGTGATGTCTCTGCTTTTTTAGTAAGCTGTCCAGTATATGTCTTTGATTTATATTAGTTATTTATGAATTGGATTGCCCCTACCACCATATGAAAGTGTTGCAATCTTTCCATGATCCATTCCCCTTGCCTTTGAACTGCTTCTTATATGGATTCCGAGAGTAGTTGTTCTTCAGGGTAAACAGTTAATATTTCTTCAAAATTGCTCTACAATGTAGCAACATCCTCGTCCATCAAAAAAAGTCTTATTTCCCAACCTGACCACCTCTTTCTATTGAACTCTCCAATCCCCTACTGTAAAGCTATATTTAGGGTCCTTCTCTCTCTATCTTCTTCCTGTGACTCAGTGACGCTTTTGTAGTTTTCAAATAAGGTCTTAGTTTGTTACTCTGGGGTTGTGGCATAATCAATCTTGGGAACAATCAAGAGAAAGAGACCCAGGAAATGCAAATCAATAGGTGAGAAAGTTTTCATTACCATTATTGATTACCTGGATGCCGAGAATTTGAATGGAACGATGACCATAAAACTATGCTACACCTGAGTTCACGGGTTAGTTGCCAACCTTCCAATGTATTGAAGTCTAAAATCAGAGTGAGTTGTCCCTTTTCAACGTCACTGGTTTCAAAAAGGAAAGACTTACATACATTGTCAATCTTTCCCATCAAAACCGGCGAGACCTTAAGGTTGGCCTGAGAGTTTCTATGGAATCTTTTCAGTTTTGTTAATGCCTGGCTCTTAAAAAAAAAATCCTATTCACATCTTCATTCTAAGGTACGTGTGCGTGTGCATGTGCGCACACACACACACACACACACACACACACAGAGGCATCAAAATCATACAACCTTTGGAGTCCACTAATTTGTCAATTCCCGTGGTTTCACAAATTTTGATATCTTACTTTGCTTGTGATGGCAGATTCTGCCTTTGTGCTTTTCTTTCTTTCTTTTTTTTTTGCCTGTCTGTTTTCTGACCATATTAGATTTATGTCTTCCAGGCTCCCAGTGGATCTGTCATGTCTTCTCCATTTGTTTTGTGCAACCTTCCACCCTATTTTCAAAGCTGACCTTTGCATAGCTTAACACAACCTCGGGATTGTCCTCATCTCTCTTCCCTCCCTGCTCTTTATCAAAAGTCAACTAGAGAATTAACTGGGAGAGAAGGAGAAATAGCTTCAACAAACCCTCGTGTGGGGCAAAGGGTTGAGGTTTAGCTACAGACTCAATGAAGAGACCTAGCTGGAAAAACAGGACAATGAACATTATTCCCCATGTTCAATCTGAGCATCCTGTATCCAGAGGATGGATAGAGGTTAATGGTTCTTGGGAAAATGGTGCTTTTGCCAAGCTATTTATTTGTCATTCATTTATTTATTTAAATTTATTTATTTATTTATATGCCGCCCTTCTCTGGAGACTCAGGGCGGCTTACAATGCTTTTAAGCAATAGCCTTCATACTTTTGTATATACCTGCTTAGTAGGGCTTTTTGGGGCCCCCAAGCGGTGTTCTATTTTATATAAAGTCGGCTTATCGCCCATCCAAACCGAGTCCTCATTTTACCTACCTCAGAAGGATGGAAGGCTGAGTCAACCTTGAGCCTGGTGAGAATTGAACTTGCAGTAATTGCAGGCAGCTGGCAGCTAAGTGCTACTTAACAGCACTTTAGTCTGCTGCACCACCAAGGCTCTTAGTAGTCATGACCTAACAAGCTGCTGTAAGAATGATCAAGATAATGTCCATGAAATGATTCTGACTCTGTAATTCTCCTGCTTTTATGGTGTTTGTACAACATTCCAAGAACATTGCCCATTAAAATGTTTTAAAAAATGCAAGTAGAAAAATAGGGACCACCTTTGGTGGGAAGGTAACAGCATTCTATGCTCCTTTAGTGTTTAGTCATGCTGGCCACATGACCATGGAGATGTCTTTGGACAACGCTGGCTCTTTGGCTTTGAAATGGAGATGAACACTGCCCCCTAGAGTTGGGAATGACTAGCACATATGTGTGAGGGGAACCTTTACCTTTTTATCAAATTGGCATGATCCTGGTGAAAAACCAGTTCTAAGTGCTCCCTGGTTTTTCACCCAATTAAAAGTAAAACTGTCACTTCCCCTCCCCGAGTCTCCAGTCACATGGTCCAATCAGCATATAGTCCTGGCACCTGCACCAACATCCTTGCTTCTGAGGGGAAAGAATTTTATTTAGGCTACAATACCCCACCTATCTCTACACCCACTTCCCTGGCTCCTTTGCTCCAGGCTGTGTCAGCCTTGAAGCAATGAGAAAAGAAACCACCCTAGGGAATTACAAAAGGAAAATGGCCCCAGTTTGGCCAACTTCAGGGTTGACCCCTGATCTCTTATTTATTTATTTATTGGTTCGGTTTATATGCCACCCTTCTCTGGAGACTCAGGGCGGCTTACAATGCATTAAGCAATAGCCTTCATACTTTTGTATATACCTGCTTAGTAGGGCTTTCTCCCCCTCCCCCCCCAAAGCGGTGTTCTTTTTTATACAAAGTCAGCTTATTGCCCCCACAATCCTGGTCCTCATTTTACCTACCTCAGAAGGATGGAAGGCTGAGTCAACCTTGAGCCTGGTGAGATTTGAACTCGCAGTAATTGCAGGCAGCTGGCAGCTAAGTGCTACTTAACAGCACTTTAGTCTGCTGCACCACCAAGGCTCTTACTAGTCATGACCTAACAAGCTGCTGTAGGAATGATCAAGATAATGTCCATGAAATGCTTCTGCCTCTGTAATTCTCCTGCTTTTATGGTGTTTGTACAACATTCCAAGAACATTGCCCATTAAAATGTTTTTGTCCTTGCCCTTAGATTAGTGTGCTGAAATAAAAAATATTAGGCTGCGCTTTATAATATCAATGAAATCTCAATGCTACAGGCTTTTTTAGAAGCTACCCAGATAAGGAAGCCTCAGGTTAAAGGCTACTTATTCCACTTATTTTGAAATCTTGTAGTACTGTAGATTGAGCCCTTCGGACATCAACACCTGTGAGATTATTCTTTCTTTTTAGTTGAAAGTGGCCTTCACGAAGCAATTAGTGCTTGTGTAGTTTCTTGAGCTAATTAGCACTTATTAAGGATTTGAGATTGATCCCCACAGGACTTGCCTCGGTTTTGATATCACATGGTCGCAGGTTCTTCCTTATATTCCAGTTAGTTAAATCTTTCATTCTTCGTTTTTCTTGCTCCGTTAGATTAAAATCATGTTCTTGACACATAATTAACCATTTCTTCTGCTTATTGAGATTAGCTTTTCAACTTTAATCAAACTCATCCATTTTAGGTGCACATGTATCAGTGGTGGGTTGCTACCCGTTCACCCCAGATCGAGCAAACTGGTAGTGGTGGTGGCGGGAGGCTCCGCCCACCCACCCAGACACTTCTGCGCATGCACAAAAGTGTCGCAAGTGCTTGTGCCCATGCGTGCGCCCACAAGTGAACCAGTAGCGATGGGTTTTGAAACCTGCCCCTGGCATGTATGTAGATTGATATACATATTGCCATATTTATCTTTTCCACCTGGTAGAACGTCATCAAACCTATTTCTGTATATTCCCTTCTCAAAAGATATTCATCAATATTAAATATGCTGAATCGATCAAAGTCGGGTGCCTTCTTTAATTAGATCTAATTCATCTAAATCACACCTCTTCAGAGTATATCTTAATTCCTTATAATGCTGGATTGACAAAAAAGATTTCTCATACAGTGTTCTGTCCCCGTCTCACACACGGACCCAAACAGTCAGCCGGGGGATAAATAAACCTTGCAAACACCCAATTCCAGTGATAAGAGGCTTGGCAGCAGCCCAGTAGCTGCTTGCCAAGAACTTTTTACTCCAAGAAGGAGGGGTTGTTCCTCCACCAGATAATACAGACAAAGTACACACAGTCAAATAGTCCAGTTCATAATTAAGTCCACAGCAGATAGCGTTGTTTCCAAAGGTGCAAAGTGACTCACCAGAAGTTAAGCTTTGTCCATCACAGAGTCTGAATGGCCACCACTCCCTTTTATACCCTGTGGGGTGTGGTCTAGTGACTCAGCTTAATCTCTGGCACGCCTCCTTTTCTGCTGCGTGCGCTTATCTCTCCGATGCTGGTGTGGATCCAGCCAAGATGTTTCCCCCTCGCTGTCCGACTGCAACTGCTCGGGGATACCTGGCTCCTGGCCAATCTCTTCTTCTTCGGGAGACACCTGAGGCATTGCCAGAGAGGAGGGTCCTGGAGAGGGAGGCCTGGCCAACTCCTCTCCTTCATGTTCGGAGCCTTCTTCCTCCGATAAGACGGGCTCTGAGGTCGGAGCCACAACATACAGGCTGGGTAAAAGTGCAAACAAGTAAATAAACATATCACTATTTTGGGTTTATTTGCCTACAAGCAAGGCAGTTGTCACACATATCAGAGGTTTCTCTGGGTATGTGTTTCTCTTTCAGCTAAGAGGGATTTTTACTTAAGGCATTTAAGGCAATTACAGCAGGCTCTGTCTTATCTGTCAGGGTTCCAAGTAACACCCCCAATGAAATCAAACTCCGAGGCTTGAGTTTCCTCAAAGCTAATTTTTATTAGAGATGTAATATTGGTACATCTGGGAAAACAGGAATCTGAGAGCTTCTAGGTTTTCCTCACCCAAGAGAAAGTTCAAGTCCTTACCCACACATCCATCACATGAACCAATCAGGTACCCTCCAGAACAGAAGATACCGCCTCATTCTACTCAGCACAGCTGCAGGGCACATTGACCTTGACTTTCTAAAAGAATTCTATTTTGACTACATATCTTCTTCGCTCGATACAATCCCCCCTCCCATTTTCCCACAGTAGAATTTATGGCAGGCCTGAAGCCTGAAGGCACAAAAGTAGAAAGATGGCTTCCAGGTCTGACACCCACAACTTTTCTTTGCATTCAATGAATTTTGTCAATTGAGGCAGGGATAACATCAGGGGTTCTACTTATCTTTACTGGTAAGTAAATGGTTTGCAATGGAAATGCGCATGTGCATGATGCGCAGAAGCTTCTGTGCATGCACAGATCATACCTTATGATGCCCAGGCAGTTGGGCGGAGCTCCCGCCACTTTTACTACCGGTTCTCAAGAACCGGACAGAACCGGGAGCAACCCACTACTGGATGGCATATAGTATTGTGGTGTACAGGGTATAAAAAACGGATGGGCAAACTGCAGGATATATTTCCCTTCTCACAAGGCATGGGCATTGCCCATGAAACCGGCCGCCACCTCATTCACTTCCATTCCATTAATCCTATATCGCTAAGAGAAGAACAAGCAGAACTGGGGGCAGAATTAAATGTGTCATCAGCTTAGAATCATTATGTTCTCACAAGCAGACCAAGTCCAATCCCCCCTGAATTCCCTTGACCCTTCTCTGGTGCCAATTTAGTGTCGAGTTGACCAGATTCTTCTGTATAGGCTTAAAAACATTTTTTATGTTGCAATCTAAGATGGTCCTGATTCTTTGCACCTGACAATATCATCTTTAAGATGACCCTCAAGTTCTAAATTATTCCACAAAGGTAGTCATGTGAGCTGAAAACCTGGTCCCCATGTTGCGGAAGAATCGGAATCGGAATCAGAATCAGAATCAGAATCAGAATCAGAATAGAATAAAAAGGGACCTTGGAGGTCTTCTAGTCCATCCCCCTGCTCAAGCAGGAGAAACTATACTAATTCAGACAAGTGGCTGTCCAGTCTCTTCTTAAAAACCTCCAATGATGGAGCACCCACGATTTGTGGAGGCAAGCTGTTCCACTAGTTAATTGTCCTCCCTGTTAGGAAGCTTCTCCTTAATTCCAGGTTGCTTCTCTCTTTGATTAGTTTCCATCCATTGTTCTTTATTCTGCCCTCTGATGCTTTTCCAGTCTTTCTCCTAGAAGTTAAACTTGCCCCAAATTAGAACAGAGTTGAGGTTTTGGTGAATTTTTAAAAATTAGTTGGATAACATCAGAAGAACTTTGGCACCCTCCATTCCTTTGGGCCTTTTAGAATTTTATGACATTTAATATAGACATTCTAGAGCAGTGGTGAAATCCAATTTTTTCCCCTACCAGTTCTGTGGGTGTGGCTTGGTGGGCGTGGCAGGGGAAGGATACTGCAAAATCCCCATTCCCTTTCCACTCCTGAGAGAAAGATATTGCAAAATCTCCATCCCCACCCCACTCTGGGGCCAGCCAGAGATGGTATTTGCTGGTTTTCCAAACTACCCAAAGTTTCCACTACCGGTTCTCCAGAACCTGTCAGAACCTGCTGGATTTCACCCCTGTTCTAGAGTCATGTACACTACAGAGAGTCATACGATTATGTTGGGATAAACATCTAAGAAACAAAGAGATAATAAACAAAGAGATGCATGAGAAGGTTTTTACCGGACATTGCCACAGCCCTTTTCAGGTGTTTTGCAAATGAACTGATTCAAAGCTGTGAATGCTGGTTCTCAGCCAGTTGTTGTACTGGCTGAGAACTATGGGTCTTGGAGTGCAATAGCTCAGGAGAGGGCAAGATTGAGGAATGACTACTTTTAAGAGAGCAACGGGAACTGTCCAAACTAAGGACAGTGGCCTTATAGGTTAGAAAGATAACTAATGTAAGCGCCCAACTGCTTCTAATGGAACGGAGAGGAACGGCTGAAGAATCAAAAGCTAAATCCTATTAGCATAAAGACAGTTCAAACAGAGAAACCCCTGGATGTGAAAATAACTAGAGATAGATAGATTCCTAGAGGCTCTCAGGATTAGGTAGTTGTGTCTTTTTTTCTTTTCTGATTATCATTTCAAAGTGCAACAAAGAACTTCATTCTAGGCTATATTATGAAGGGCCTTTGTATGTATATGCGTGTGTGTGTGTAAACCACTGCTTCCCAGTTCTAATCCTAAGGAAAGAATTTCAAGGTCAGTGTCCAAGCTTCGGCCGGCTGCATAGCCGTAAATCTCTCTATAAATTCAGCTGGCACTCATTGGAGCCAGCAGTGGAAGAGTCAAGGATGAAGCTCAGCCGGATAAATTATTGTTATTGCCCTTACAAGACGCTGGTCATAACAAAGAATACCCATTACCGCACCGTACAGTCATCCAGCCTCAGCATTTAAATTTCACATCCCTTGCGCTTGCTCTCTAATGCGGTAACATATTTTTGCTCCTTATTTGACCGCCTTAAAAGTGGAGGCCCTGTTCATTTTGATAACGGTCCTGTCAGGTCTCTCCCTGTTTGTTTCCATCCTTGGCAACTTTAGCCCTCCCATGCACTCTTCCTCATTTTTATTTAAAAATCTCCTTTACGTTACTTTGAAGGAGCCCGGCAGACTCATTCCAAATAAATGAATCTTAACCTGTAAAATTTCTGTCTGCAGTTTTAACATTGCAGTTTAGATAACGATAAATTAAAAGCATTTCGGTACTATTGATGGAAGATCTTCCTACCCCAACCCCCCCCCCCCCCAAGTGGGTGATTGAATATTTGGATAGTTCCTTTAAACCTTTAGACTGTTCTGCTGGAATCTGTGGTTACATTTTACCCTGTCACCATGGCTTCTAATTGGAGGGAGCATATACTATGTCTTCTCCCCCAGGACAGCAAAACTGATTAAAAGGATGAGAGTGACTAGCAAAAATGCTATTCAAACAGAACCCCTTTGAGACTCCCGCGAAGACAATAATCCACCCAGGAACACGTTGTGCAAATGTTATTGCACAAAACATTGTTTCGTTCCCACCACCTACAGAGGCAAAACAATGGGTTTTAGGTGGGGGGGAAAAGAGAGAGAGAGAAAGAAAAAGAGACCTTGAGGTTTGCTTAAATATTGGATTTTTGTTTTTTCTTTCCCCATCATATTAAGGAAAGCTTTTGTGTCTTTCGCTCCCCTGTAGGTTTCAAATCCAAAAGTGTGACTGAACTGATCAGAGACATCATAAAAGAGCAGTTTAAAGCCTTCCAAAGTGACATGCAAGAGACAGTGGCTCAGATTTTCAAGATCACATCTGATCTCTCCGAAGATCTTGAGAGTACCAAAGGCTTGGTCAAAGGTTTGAATAAATCCTGCCAGAGGTTTGCCCTTGATATTGAAAACAGACCTACAAGGGTTGAAATACTAGACATTCGAACCCAGATCTTGCATATTGAAGACGATATCAGCTTTACGTGTGAGAGGCCAATCAAAGAACTGCAAGAAAAGCAGAGATCTTTGGAAGCTGACTTAGAGCACCAAAGCTCAAAGAGTGATATTTACTATGGCTCTCTGAACAAAACCCTTACACAAATGAAAGAAGCACATGAACAACTGTTATCAGCGGAACGAAACTCAGTCCAGGATGTACCTATAGCTGCTGAATCAATGAATGATAATCTTACAAATTTCATGACAAATTTACAGGAGAAAATGAAGACGCAGAACCTGATGGTTTTGCAGCTGTATGATGATCTCAGAATCCAAGACAACAAGATCAATAACCTTACCATCTCATTAGAAATCCAGAGACATGACCTACAAGGTAGATGTGACAATATATTGTCCGAATGCAAAAGTGACATCCAAATGCAGATAAGGGGCGTGGAAGGGGATATTCGTTCCTTAAATAAAACTGTGGAGAGTCTTGTATTTCCCTTGGATGATAAGATGGAAAAAATGAATGAGCAGATTAATGACCTCTGCTATGACATGGAGATTCTCCAGCCTTTGATTGAACAAGGAGTTCCTTTCAGCCTTTCATCCGAGGATGAGTTACGGCTCGAAACAGATGCGATTAGCAGAAAACTGGAGAATTTAACCAGCCTTGTGACAACACTGAACTTTACCATTGAGGAACTCCACAAAAATCAGAAGGATCTTAAAAATGACGCTCAGGCTCAAGATGAAATTTCTAGGAGGCGTATCGATGAATGCTTTATTTTGATGGAGGATGGGTTAAATAAAACCATGTTGGTTATCAACAGTGCTATTGATTCCATCCAAGATAACTACGCCCTCAAAGAAACTCTGAATGCCTGGAAAAATGAGACCGAAGCTTGCTGTGATCGTGGGGAGAAGATGGAAAATGTGTTGACATTAATACCGCAATTCCAAAAGATGAATGAATCCCTTCAGATACTAGTCAGCCAAAATGAGAAACCAAAGAGAATTTGGCCCCCTGTAGAATCTTCCTTTGGCGAACAGGACATTCATCACTTCAGCAGAGGTCACCCTAATCCAAACACCACATTATTAAATGTTCAAGAGCACAAGAGAGACGCCGGTCACCCGGATGACAAAATATTGCACTCCAGCAACGAATACAACGATCATGAAATGCGTCTGCAGGCCGTGGAGGGGAAAATCATCAAATTCTTGGCAAACAACTGTGTCTCAGTGAGAAATGTGAAAGCGGCTGCCACGGAAAATGAGAAAACTGTCTCTGTTCAGCTTCAGACCTTCAATTCCAGAATCAGGGCTCTTGAAGCCAAAAGTATCCGCTTATCACTGAGTATCCCTCTCTTAAACAAGACAGCCAATGAAGCAAGGAACTTGTGTCAGGATGTCTCGGGAACCATTAGAGAAATGAATGCCAGCCTTCCCAAACTGATGCCAACCGTTCACTCAGATGGCATATTGTTTCAGAAGGGCTTCCAAGAGCTCACTGGTGCCATGATAGAGGCAAAAACAGAAACACTTCTAGCCAACCTAACTTTGTATGTAGACAAGTCCCTAGAAGGGGCAGTAGACAGTATAACCAAACGGTTAAAGGCAGCTGCTACTCTTCCGAAGAAGCCACCACCTGGGAAAAAGACACCCGTGAACAGCGTTACAAATCAGGCTGGGAGAAGTCAGAGAAACACTGATTCTGCTTTAGAAACAGGTAATATTTCATTTAATATTTCATTTAATATTACCACCCTTATTGATGTCGCCTGAAATGTTGTTTGATCGATGTATTTCCTTTATTCACAATGCGCAAATGCAATAGGATTTAAGTGCTCTTTTGTTCTTTGTAACAAAAAATCTGCTCATTTTTATGGGAAAATGAGATTCTGTATATGAGCAGATTGTGTATTTATGTCCTTAAAAAACAACAACAAGAAGCCCATGGCACCAAGTATGAATTCCAACTGAACATCAAAATATTTAGCAGGGATCTCTTTTGCTTTACTGACTAGGTTCAAATGTTGGGCGAAGTCTTAATTTGTTTGTATATGTTTTACTGAATTGGCTGGGTTTACATCACATCGCTTGCCAAAACTCAAACAAACCACCTTATGGTTATCACAATCTTTGTGGGTTCACATATCTGAACTCAGCTACTATGTAGAATTATTTTTCTCCAATCAAATCTGTTGGAATTACATTTACTAGAACTCCCAAACTGTGAGATTATGAATTCTGGTAATTTTATCTCCAAACCTATAGGACAGTGATGGCTAACCTTTTTGCCATCGCGTGCCAAAAGCGGGGGGAGTGCGGGGGAGTCACGCGCGCATGTGCCCACACCCATAATTCTATGCACCCCAGCTCCCTGCACATGTGTGTGCTGCACCCCTGCACTCCCCCATTTTTGGCAGTGATGGGCCGGTGGGCCTGGTAGGCCCGTTATTTGCCCTCCCCAGGCTCCAGAGGCTTTCTAGGAGTCTGGGGAGGGCAAAAATGGCCTTCCACACCCCTCCGGAGGCCCTCCAGAGGCCGGAAATGGCCCATTTGCTGACTTCCGGTGGGACCAGAAGGCCTGAAAATCAGTTGGCCGGCACACGCATGCACGCCGGAGCGGGCTCGCGTGCCCATTGATATGGCTCTGCGTGCCACCTGTGGCCACACGTGCCGTAGGTTCGCCATCACGGCTATAGGATGATAGGTTTTGAAATAAGAAGAAATACAGAAATCATAAAAATAAAATTAAAAAAATTAGATGCTGGAGCAAGCAGGGGACATTTGTATATGCTAGCTTTCTCAAATCTGGTCCTCTTCAGATTTGTTCAGACTGCAACTCTCAAAATCTCTGGAACAATTTGATAAATGGCTATACTAACTGAGGATTCTGAGGGAGGCTTATTGTATGCTATTTTCAGCCTCTTGTGTTAGAAGGTTTTCCACATGTTTATTACACATGTTCTGTGTCTGCAGACTTTAATCTTCCTGATCTGAGGAGAATTGTTGGCCCAAGGCAAGAATGGGGAACTCTGGCCCTTTTATGAGTTATGGACTTCAACTCCCAGAATTCCTGAGCCAGTTGGCTCAGGAATTCTGGGAGTTGAAGTCCACAAGTCATAAAAGGGCCAGAGTTTCCCCACCTCTAGGCTAAGGGCTTGTCCAACAGTCATGTGACCTTCCTGAGCTTCTCAGGAATATTTGCTTAGCTCTAAAACTGACCTAAAATTATATTAGTGTAGTCCTCACTTTCTGACTACAATTGAGCCCAAAATTTATGTTGCTAAGTGAGACATTTGTTAAGTGAGTTTTGCCCCATTTAACAACCTTTTTTTACACCACAGTCTTTAAGTGAATCATGTTATGGAAGTAACATGGTTGTTAAATGAACCTGGCTTCCCCATTGATTCTGTCTGTCAGAAGGTAGCAAAAAGTGATCACATGACCCCAGGACACTGCAACCATCATAAATATTTCAGTGGACAAGTGCCTGAATTTTAATCATGTGACCTTGGGAATGCTGCAATGGTTGTAAGTGGGGAAAATGGTCATAAGTCACTTTTTCAATGCTGCTTTAACTTCAGATGGTCACTAAATGAATTGTTGTAAGTCGAGGACGACTTGTGTAGGACAATGTGGATAAAAAACCAAAACAAAAGAGATGAGAATAGAATCGCTGTACTATAAGGTGAAGCCAGTGGTGGGATTCAGCCAGTTCGCACCACTTCGGGAGAACCGATTGTTAACTTTCTGAGCAGTTTGGCAAACTGGGTGTTGGAAGAAATCATTAGGGCAGAGAACCGGTTGTTAAATTACTTGAATCCCACCACTGGGTGAAGCTAAACACTTCCATCAGAATGAGCTCCTGATGGCCATATGTTGTCTTCTTAGCAATTGTAGGGAAATGATCTGTGATGATCAATCTAACAATGGGCCACCATAATACAAGTCAATTTAGAACTTACGAGAGAAAAAAGCAGTAACGTCCTAGAGATAAGACTGGAGTTAGTAGCAGTAGCAATAGCACTTAGACATATATATCACTTCACACTGCTTTACAGCCCTCTCTAAGTGAGGCATAGTGGCGCAGTGGTTAGAGTGTAGTACTACAGGCTACTTCTGCTGACTGCCGGCCTTCTGCAATTTGGCAGCTCAAATCTCACCAAGCTCAAGGTTGACTCAGCCTTCCATCCTTCCGAGGTCGGTAAAATGAGGACCCAAATTGTTGGGGGCAATAGGCTGACTCTGTAAACCACTTAGAGAGGATGAAAGTCATAAGTCTAAGTGCTATTGCTAAGTGCTTTACAGAGTCAGCCTATTGCCCCCAACAATCTGGGTCCTCATTTTACCGACCTCGGAAGGATGGAAGGCTGAGTCAACCTTGAGCCAATCAGGATCGAACTGTTGAACTGCTGGCAGTCAGCAGTCAGCAGAACTAGCTTGCAGTACTGCATTCTAACCACTGTGCCACTATGGCTCTTCAAGTAGTAGTAGAGTATATAGTAGATTATAAACATAGCATAATGTCCTAAGTTTTCTTTGCAAGGAAATCAGCATTGTTCCCGAGGAGTCAGCTGAATAATGACTATAGAACGGAGACTCCACACAGGTGTGGCAAATGCCTTATAAAGTCCCCTGGCTACAGGATTTCTTCAAAGACAAGGCACATATTATTTTAAATTATCTTTTTAAAAAATGGATTTAAAAAACAGAATTATTTGCACACACAGTAGGGTGCATTGGTGAACAGCAAAGGCCCTTTCATTCTTTTTTGTGCCTTGTTGTCTACATTTAATAATTTAAATTTTAAATATTAAATTTTAATAAATGTATGGCATATTAAATAAATCAATCCATTTCCATTCCTTTCATCTCAGAGCGCCTTTCAGAGAATACCTAAGTGCTTGCAGTTTCTCTGACAATCCAGAACATAAAAAACTTTAAACCGGATTTGGGCTTCAACAATATTCATCCCTCTGTTTCATATCTTAGCTGCTTAATAAACCTTAATTCCCTGGGAGCATCTTTTCTGCCACAGTAAAAACAGTAGAAGTCAGCAGTTGTATGAATGAAGTACAGCAGCTCATTTTACTTTACTTTACTTTACTTTACTTTACTTTATACTTTTCTTTACTTTTTATTTTTACTTTAACCCATCTTTCCATGAAGGTGGTTCATGAACAAACAGCATGTAGATGACAAAGATGATTTCCAAGAGATTAGGAAAAGTGGATGGATTCACCCGAAGTTCTATCAAACCATTCATCTAGCTACCCTAATATTATTTCTGTAATTATGGAAAATTTATACTCTGTTAAGATTGATTTTACCTAGTGCGCCAATTCCACTGTGAACAAACTCTTGGTGGTCCTTTTTGTTGTGGGATAAAAAAGCCTCACAATCTAGGATAATGAAACTCTACATCAGGGGTGTTAAACTCAAGGCCTGGGGCCCAAATCCATCCCGTGAGGTGCTTGGCTCTGTCCTGCGGTGCTGCCCTGGAAAGAGTGAAGGATTGGCCCATGGTGCCTCTGCCAGCAAAAACGGGCTCCCAATCTCCATTTTTGGCTGGGACGGCCTCCTGCAATCCTCTGCCAGCGAAAATTGAGCTCCCAACACTTTAACCTTAGACTGTCTACTGTAGACCTCACCCCATTCCTAAGAGGCCTGTAAGGGGCATGCATAAGCACACCATTGGGCCTACCGTCCCTGTCCTAATGTTTTCTTTTATTCGTATCCTTTTCATGTATTTATAATTATATTTATGTTCATAATTATTGGGAGCCCATTTTCACTGACAGATCACTCGGGCCACTAGAGGTGCCCCTGACACGAGTGACATCAAGCTGACCATGCTCACTCTAGCCACACATACCCCACCCCTCCTCCAAGGTCAAACACAACCCTGATGCGGCACTCAATAAAATTGAGTTTGGCACCCTTGCTCTACATTATATGGGCGAGTCCGGACCTTCTCCCATTGATGGTTTATGCTTATTGGGAAGGTCACTCTAGAGGTTTTTTTTTCCATTCATCCACAAGATATGGAGCTGAAAACCAAGAAGCCAAAGAAGTTATTTTCTATAGGGTGCCTCCAAATGACTTATAGAAAGACACAGCCAAGTGATTTATAGAAAGGCCCACGAGATTATGTCTGTTATACTGTTGGAAGGAAGACAATTCTTATTATAGATTAGTTCTCAACAGAGATTTAGATTTTCCTCTCACTCCCCACCCCCATCCCAGAAAACCTGAAAAGATTGGAATACAAACTGGGGTATCTGACATAGCAATTGTACCAAGAAACATATGCATATTCAGTGCTTTGAACAGATCTATCTTGCAGCTCCATGAGCATTTCTTATCAGGGAAGAAAAAAGAAGAAACAAAATATAATGATAAATAAGACCATGTTCTGCCCTATTATAAACAGGCTGAGTATGAAATTTGGAATAAAGATAGTTGGGGAATTTTTTTTAAGGAAAAAAAAAACCCTATTCATAGAATCGGCATGTTGAATAAACATTGCATGGCTGCTGGCCATGGTGCTGAAAGTGATGCATTGATACAGCATCTTTGGTCCCTTCCCAAGTTCAGTCCTTGCTCAGTCTTCATGATTATCTCATATTTGATTTGGGTTGTTGCCTCCTCAGGCCAGCGATGATCACAACAGATCAGAAGGCATTGTTATCTTATTGTAAGATTACAAAAGCCGAGCTTTTGGGGGGGGGAGCAACAGTCTTAAAATGGAGAAGGTCAATGCAGTGCCCTTGTTTCTCTAAAGTAGCAAACTTACTGCTGAATTTCCTAGCAACAGTCCCGTCCTATGAGGTTCTCATACAATAAATTTTCCTGCACCTAAACTTCTTTGCTGATTTTCCTATGCATGTTTTATTCTGAAACTACAAACTTCTGCACACGGAGGAGGGCTTAGCTTTCTATTCTTGCTTAAAAATATGCCATACGTGCTAAAAGTGTGTATAGAATCCACTGGACAATAGTTTTAATTACTGAAGATAAAGAATTTTATCTATCTACCTACCTACCTACCTATCTTTCTTTCTTTCTTTCTTTCTTTCTTTCTTTCTTTCTTTCGCTTTCTTTCTTTCTTTCTTTCACCTATCTATCTATCTATCTATCTATCTATCTATCTATCTATCTATCTATCTATCTATCTATCTATCTATCTATCTATCTATC
>WNWU01019262.1:0-10833 GCA_012654045.1 Ptyas mucosa | reverse complement strand
ACTTCCTAAATTTTCCCTAACAACCCTCAAACCAAGTTTTTTTTTTTAAAAAAGTCTATTTTGAAAGAAAGGGTATTTTGGAAGTAGATAGAATAGGATAGAATAGAATAGGATAGGATAGGATAGGATAGGATAGGATAGGATAGGATAGGATAGGATAGGATAGAATAGATTTTTTTTATTGGCCAAGTATGATTGGATACACAAGGAATTTGTCTTGGTGCATATGCTCTCAGGGTACATAAAAGAAAAGACACGTTCATCAAGAATCATAAGGTACAACACTTAATGATAGTCATAGGGTGCAAATAAGCAATCAGGAAACAATATCAATATAAATCGTAAGGATACAAGCAACAAAGTTACAGTCATACAGTCATAAGTGGAAGGAGATGGGTGGTGGGATCAATGAGAAGATTAATAGTAATGCAGACTTAGTAAATAGTTTGACAGTGTTGAGGGAATTATTTGTTTAGCAGAGTGAGGGCGTTCGGGAAAAAACTGTTCTTGTGTCTAGTTGTTCTGGTGTGCAGTGCTCTATAGCATATAGATATATAGCTAAGTAACAATTCTCACACATTAAAAGATAAATCTAAAGCATAAATGAGTTAGAAGAGACTTAAGAAAAAATTGAAGTCTAGAACAAAACTGATTTGCCTAACTTTACCTATGTGTTGGATGCTCTATTTTTAAGATTTTAACATCTTAAAAATAAAAATTTTCTGCTTGGAGAATTACCTGAAGTTGAAATGGATGGTCATTTGCCTTCCTTACCCAAGCATTTGGTAATTCTCAAACCTCTTAAAAGGAGCAGTGTTTTCATTCAGTTTTCCTCAATCTAATATTAGTTTGGGAAAGATTTGTTTTAATTCTCCAAATGTGTATTTTCCAGGACCTTCAAACCTGTTTGTTCCATTTTCCACTAGGTGGCAGGCTGGCATATCTATAACATACGATTAAATTCTAGGAGCAATTTTTTTTTTAAAAATGTAATCCATCTCCTTTTATAAAACTCAAAACCATTTCAGCGTTCGTATCTTTGTTGCTGTGCCTGAAATACCCTTCATCCAAGATCAACAGCAAATTTAATTACATAGTCATTCAGCATTTGAAATATGCATGGACTTGTTTTCCTCAAACCATTTCTGTTTCGAATCAGGTCAGGCTGCAGTCTTAGTTTTAGCTTGGATATTCATGTAAGGCGCTGAAGACAATTGATTAACAATCCATGGCAATCCAAACACATTTCTTATTCTTAAATAACTGAATATATGTGAAAGGGATTTAAATGATGATCAGGGAAAAACCTTCTGAAATGCTGAAGTGTATTGAGGACATGAGTATTAGCGTCAAAATGTGCCTGGAATTCATAACGTTCTTCCTTTAGCCAATATTAGCATTTTCTCCACTCACCACGCAGTAATTTGTTTCACAATGGTTGCTTATATTCTTACAAGATACAAATTCGATGGGAGACAAAGAAAAACAACCTATTAAATAGACAAGATTCTATAACCTCAAGAAAAAAATAGGAAATTAAAAAAAAATCATGAACACGGTGACTTATAGAACTCACCTTTCTCTCCACCAAAGGTTTAGGCAGGGTGGAGTACAATAAGCAGTTTAAGAATTTTGAGAATATTTCATGGGTATTTTCACAATTTACTTTGTGCACAAAAGCATTTATCCATGACCAGAAGGCAAATGGTGAGTTTTGCTCTCTCTACCACTCTATCGTATTTTCTTCCTTGGTATTTTGTTGGGGGAATAGAAGTAGATATCAATCCAGAGGTGAAATGTAAAATTTGTTACTACCGGTTCTGTGGGCGTGGCTTGGTGGTGGTGGGGTTAATGTGACTGGGTGGGCGTGGCCAACTTTTTTTTTAAAAACTTTTCAAAGCATGTTTTCTAATGCTTTGAAAAGCCTCTGCAATCAGGCAACTCAGCTGAGATCGTCAGAGACTTTTCAAAGCATTTTTTAAACTACCTCTTCGGCCAAGAGGTTGCAGAAAAAAATGCTTTGAAAAGCCTCTGATGATCCCAGCTGAGCCGCGCAATCATCAGAGGCTTCTTTTTTTTTACTTTTAAAAGCATTTTTTCGTCGGAAGAGGTTGTAGAAAAGATGCTTTTAAAAGTAAAAAAAAAAAGCCTCTGATGATCGTGCGGCTCAGCTGGGCATGGTGGGGGGGGGGTGCAGGGATTTTTGCTACCGGTTTTCCGAACCACCTGCTGCCATTGCTACTGGATCAGGCGATCCGGTCTGAACCGGGAGCATTTCACCCCTGCATCTATCCCAGGAATGGCTATGGTGCCTTCCTATAAAGAAATGTAATACTGAGAGTGTTCCTTTGCTATGTAGCAAAGTGTTACTGCCTGCAATAAAAGCTTTTGTGAGGAGCGAAGAATCAGGACCACACATTAAGTTCCATTTAAGCTGAGTTATTGCTCATGGCTAGACACAAGAATCTAGTCAACTAATAGTCAGTACTAAATTGGCACTAGAAAGGAGTTAATGGAATTTGAGAAGTAAGACTGCTTGTGGGCACCTATTGATTCCAGGCTAATTCCTCTCTTGACTCTGCCCCCAGGCTCTGCCTGTCATTCTCCTACAGCAGGGTTGTCAAACTCGAAGAGTGCGGGCTGGATCCGGCCTTTGGGGTGCTTAGATCTGGCCCACGGGCCCACCCTGGAAACAGTGAAGGACCAGCCCATGGTGCCTCTGCCAGCAAAAAGGAGCCTGGGTGGGACGCATGTGGCTGCCCCAAGCTCCATTTTTGCTGGCAGAGAGCTGCAGGAGGCCATCACGGCTGAAAACGGAGCCTCAATGAGTGACATTGAGCTGGCCATGCCTACCCTGGCCACGCCCCCTCTCAACCCCGAGGTCAAACACAACCCTGATGCGGCCCTCAATGAAATCAAGCTTGACACCCCTGTCCTACAGCTTCAATTCTTAAAAGTAAATGAATAAATGGAATAAAAAATCTTTAAAAAACCCTTAAGGGAGGGAGCAAGGTTTACAACTCATGTTCAGCCTTGTTCTACCCAAAAGGCCTTAAAACAGAAGATGGCATCTCTATTCCTGAAAATCTTTCCTCCACACTAGCAAAAGGTCCACTCACTGTTTGTTAACAGATAAAATCCTGACTATTTCTTTTCCAGCACTTTACTTTCCAAGACATCCTTCGCTTCTTACTGCAATAATCTGTTCTTTAGTTGGGGGAATAGAAGTCTGCCATCTTTGTGCATGGCTCTTCCACACATAGCCAGACAACGTGGAGAAAAAAGTGAGGGTCATATATCCCTGATCATAAAAACTCCTTGATTTTTTTCTGTATGAAGTATTATGAGCCACGGTGGTGCAGTGGTTAGAGTGCAGTACCACAGGCTATTTTTGCTGCCTGCCAGCTGCCTGCAATTTGGCAGTTCAAATGTCACCAGACTCAAGGTTGACTCAGCTTTCCATCCTTTCGAGGTTGGTAAAATGTGGACCCAGATTGTTGGGGGAAATATGCTGACTCTGTAAACCGCTTAGAGAGGGTTGTAAAGCACTGTGAAGTGGTCTCTGAATCTAAGTGCTATTGCTATTAATTTAAACTGAGTACTTTGTTCATTGCACAGAGTATATTTAGAATCATCCATACTTTCTAGAACCTTGTGATGATGGAATCTTTATTTTCAGAGTAGATCCCAAATGCATGGCCAACTATGCATAGGTTGTTGCTTGACTGCAAAATCCAAAATCATCCTGAGTAGATCGCAATGATAAGAAAGAAGATGTAAATGTGAGCAAATCCCAGAAGGCAATTTGGTTGCGAAAATCTCCCCACTAATTAGATGTTACTCTAGCAACCCGAAAAGGTTTCTAGGGATTCACTTGAGCAGAAACTTTGAGTGGACATGAGTATTTTGGAACCAGATTTCATGCTCTTAATTACACACATTTGCATTGCATCTTATTCATAGTCATGCTGAAACTGAAGGCATAATTTTAACTTCTGGAAAAAATGGATATTTATTCAGTTTTGCTCTTAGCCTACTGCACTCCTTGCCTTCAGTGTAAGTAATGAAAATTCAAATAGGAATCTCAAGTGTAAGGGCTATAAATAAGATTACATTTGATATAATTTGCTTTTTAATGTATCATCCTCTCCTTATGGCAAGCTATTTTTGTAATATGCTATAATTATCACCCTTTCCTATAAAATTGATTCCCTTCTTCTGGGAGTGCCTATTTTGATCTTGTATATTTCATAAAAGGTAACACAGGTACCAGTCTTACCCACTGATTGTGGCTTCCAGAAAAAAAAATCCCCGATCTCAAAATTGCCCATATATCTGGAGGTACCAAGACTGATGATGGAACACGATAGGAAATTAAAATGGCAAATTTCGACTGCTGAATGTTACTTTCAACTTCTAAATGAAATAGAGTATGTTCTGAAGCTTCAGCAGCCTGCCAATAGGTGCTTGGTGGGGAATCTAGACTGGACTGGACTGGATTTAGAATAGAATAGAATAGAATTACAGAGTTGGAAGCAATGGTGGGATTCAGCCAGTTCGCACCACTTCGGGAGAACCGGTTGTTAACTTTCTGAACAGTGTGGCAAACTGGTTGTTGGAAGAAATCATTAGGGCAGAGAACCAGTTGTTAAATTACTTGAATCTCACCACTGGTCTTCTAGTCCAATCCCCTGCACAGGCAGGAAATCCTATACCATTTCAGACAAATGGTTATCCAATCTCTTCTTAAACACTTCCAGTGTTGGAGCATTCACAACTTCTGGAGGCAAGTTGTTCCACTGATTAATTGTTCTCACTGTCAGGAAATTTCTCCTTAGTTCTAGGTTGGATCTCTCCTTGATTAGTTTCCACCCATTGCTTTTTGCCTTTCCTTCAGGAGCTTTGGAGAATAGCTTGATTCCCTTTTCTTTGTGGCAGCCCCTGAGATATTGGAACACTGCTATCATGTCACCCCTAGTCCTTCTTTTCATCAAACTAGACATAACCAGTTCCTGCAACCATTCTTTATATGTTTGTTTTAGTCTCCAGTCCCCTAATCATCTATGTTGCTCTTCTCTGCACTCTTTCTAGGTCTCAGCATCTTTTTTACATTGTGGTGGCCAAAACTGGATGCAGTATTCCAAGTCAAAATATTTTACTTGTTCTTACCAACATCTGTAAGGTGGGGTATATTTTGTGCTCAGGGCTTCATCTCAACTTAAGGAAAAGCAATACCATGATTATATTAACTGTATTCAGTGAAGCTAATTTTCACTGAAAATTAGTGACAAGACAATGACAAGATCGCTCAGATTCGGGAAGATCTGGCCTCCGACTGGGTAAGTTCAGACGGGATGATTGAGGCAGGTCTTGAGAATATTATCTGGGAGGAGTTCGATCCTGTGACTCCCGAGGACGTGGACAGGATTCTGGGATGGCTGAACGCGACCACATGTTTATTGGACCCGTGTCCCTCCTGGTTAGTGCTGGCTTCCCGGGAGGTTACACGAGGCTGGCTCCAGAGGATTATTAACGCTTCTTTGAGTGAGGGTGCCCTGCCGGTTGCTTTGAAAGAAGCGGTGGTGAGGCCCCTCCTCAAGAAGCCCTCTCTGGACCCGGCTGTGTTGGCCAACTATCGTCCAGTCTCCAACCTTCGTTTCATTGCGAAGGTTGTTGAGAGTGTGGTGGCGCGGCAGCTTCCACATTACCTGGATGAAGCTGTCTATCTAGACCCGCTCCAGTCCGGCTTCAGGCCTGGGCACAGCACGGAAACAGCATTGGTCGCGTTGGTTGATGATCTCTGGAGTGCTCGGGATAGGGGTTGCTCCTCTATCCTGGTCCTATTAGAGCTCTCAGCGGCTTTTGATACCATCGACCATGGTATCATGTTGCGCTGGTTAGAGGGGTTGGGGGTGGGGGGCACCGTTTTGCGGTGGTTCTCCTCCTACCTCTCCGACCGGTCGCAATCGGTGTTGGCAGGGGGGCAGCGGTCGACCCCGAGGTGCCTCGCTTGCGGGGTACCGCAGGGATTGGTCCTCTCGCCCCTCCTGTTCAACATTTATGTAAAGCCGCTGGGTGAGATCATCCGTGGCTTTGGGGTGGAATTCCACCAGTACGCTGATGATATTCAGCTGTACATCTCCACCCCAGGCCACCCCAACGATGCCCTTGAAGTGATGTCCCAGTGCCTGGAGGCCGTGCGGGCCTGGATGGGGAGGAACAGGCTTCGTCTCAACCCTTCCAAGACCGAGTGGCTGTGGCTTCCGGCGTCCCGATATAACCAGCTGGTGCCATCGCTGGTTATTGGGGGTGAATCATTGGCCCCCACGGAGAGGGCTCGCAATTTGGGCATCCTCCTGGATGCACGGCTGTCTTTAGAAGAGCACATGACGGCCGTGGCCAGGGGGGCTTTCTATCAGGTTCGCCTGATACGCCAATTGCGTCCCTTTCTGGATCGGGACTCCCTACGCACAGTCACTCAGGCACTCGTCATTTCCCGCCTGGACTACTGTAACGCTCTCTACATGGGGCTCCCCTTGAGGTGCATCCGGAGGCTCCAGTTGGTCCAGAATGCGGCCGCGCGGGGGATTATGGGAGCAACGGGACGCTCCCATGTGACACCTCTCCTGCGCGAGCTGCACTGGCTTCCTGTGGTCTTCCGGGTGCGCTTCAAGGTGTTGGTGACCACCTTTAAAGCGCTCCATGGCTTAGGGCCAGGGTACTTACGAGATCGCCTTCTGCCGCCAATAGCCTCCCACCGGCCAGTACGTTCGCACAGAGAGGGCCTCCTTAGGGTGCCGTCCGCCAGACAATGCCGGCTGGTGACCCCCAGAGGGAGAGCCTTTTCTGTAGCGGCACCCGCCCTTTGGAATGACCTACCCCCAGAGATACGCATGATACCTGACCTCCGGGCTTTCCGACGAGCCCTGAAAACACATTTATTTCATCTAGCCGGCCTGGCTTGACCCTATTGTTTTGGTTTTAAATTATAAATTAGTTTTAACTTGGTTGTTTTAAATTGTGGGCCAAAACTATTTAATTATTTTAAATTGTTTTTTAATTTTGTATGCTCTATTTTATTTTGGCTGTTCACTGCCCTGAGTCCAGCTGGAGAAGGGCGGTATACAAATTAAATAAATAAATAAATAAATAAATAAATAAATAATTTTGAGGGTGTCATAAAATAATGACAGAGGTGGGTTCACACAATACAAAAAAGTGAGGCATCCTTGGTGCTCTCTGAGCTTGGTTGTTTTCTTGCAGATATTTCATTACCCAAACTAGACAACATCATCAGTGCTAAAAAACAACCAAGCTCAGAGAGCACCAAGAATGCCTCATTTCAACCCTGAATTACAAATATTCTCCTTTATCGATAATGCAAAACAGTGATTTTTTTTACTGTGATTCTTGTGATGACTAGATCTCTGTGCTTTAAGAAACAGAGCCTTTTTGATCAGAAGTGATCAGAAAGTGATCAGAAGTTATCAGAAACAGGGCCTTTTTGATTTGGCCCTCCGTCCCTAGGATTCTTGTTTCAGATGTTATTTTGTTTACGTCTCAGCATTGAGAGGAAATGCATTAGGTTTTTTTCAGTGTGATACCAATTCCACAGTTCATAAACATGTCATTTTATTGCTCTACAATTTCTTACTTTTTCTTGGGAATTATTTCTGTTTCTCAGACATCGCTGAAAATTTTCCTCACAGAGCAGATGATCATATATACTTAAATAAATGCCTCCTCTCTTTCATTTGTGCTCCTGAAATGTTTATTATTATTAGCTTTGACATGCCTTGATTCTGTCAAAAAGCATTTGCTTGTAGTCTTCCACAAGATGCAATCAATACACTTCAAAACTAATCCCCCTGTGGCCTATTACTGATCTATCATCCTATATCATGTCCCTTCACCCTGACCTCCCACTAATATCTGCTTTTCAAATCACCTTGCAGTTCCCAGTCAAGGACCCACCAAGTTTACAGGATCAAACATATGATAGTTACCTCACTGGAATGGAAATGCTGTCCGGGATACAGTGGAGGAACATGCCAGCCAAAAGGTATGGAAAATATTTAAATAATAATAACTACAACAACCTTTTCTGATAATTAAAGTTAACTGGATATCAAACTGGTGCAGAATAGAAAAGCTTCATTGTTGTTAGTTGTGAAGTCGTGTCTGATCATCGCAACCCCATGGAAAACGTTCCTCCAGGCCTTCCTGTCTTCTACCATCTTCTGGAGTTCATTTAAGCTCATGCCTACTGCTTCAGTGACTCCATCCAGCCACCTCGTTCTCTGCCGTCCCCTTCTTCTTTTGCCCTCAATCATTCCCAGCATTAGGCTCTTCTCCAGTGAGTCTTACCTTCTCATTAGGTGGCCAAAGTATTTGAGTTTCATCTTCAGGATCTGGGCTTCTAAAGAGCAGTTAGGGTTGATCTCCTCTAGGACTGACAGTCCAAGTCACCTTGCAGTCCAAGTTACTTGCAGGAGTCTTCTCCAACACCATAGTTCAAAGGCCTCAATTCTTTGCCGCTCAGCCTTCCTTATGGTCCAACTTTCACAGCCATATATTTCAACTGGGAAAACCATAGCCTTGACTATATGCACTTTCGTTGCCAGGGTGATGTCTCGGTGTTTTTAGCATGCTGTCTAGATTTGCCATAGCTTTCCTCCCCAGCAGCAAGCGTCTTTTAATTTCTTGGATGTAGTCCCTACATGCGGTGATCTTGGAAGACAGGAAAATAAAATCTGTCACTACCTCCATTTCTTCCCCATCTATTTGCCATGAATTGAGAGGGCCGGGTGCCATGATCTTAGTTTTCTTAATGTTGACAAAAGCTATTTCTGTTAATTAGCAAGAGGAAAAAGGAATGATTTTTTTTACTATTGGTATTAAACCTAGTCCTGCCTTAAGTACAAAGTCCTTGAGTCAGGTACGGTATGTCTTTCATTCTTTCTAGAAAGAAAAGTGGCAAATGGCTTTTGAAATATTTCCAAGAAAACTGCAGAGGCTTGTCTAGGCAGAAGGTAGGAGTGGTTTGAGGCGCGCGCGCACACACACACACACACACACACACACACACACACACACACTTCTATAGCAATCACCTTTCTTTATTATATGTATATTCATCATCCCTCCAAGATGCTCAGAAACAGCTCATGTGGGTCTCACTATAACTGCTATGCACACAATTGTTGTAGTGTGCATAGCAGTTGATGATGAATATACATATAATAAAGAAAGGTGATTGTTATAGAATTACTGCATTAGTCAGAGGTCAAGAATAGAACCAATGTATTACAGCCGATACCAAGAGAGTGAAAAGAGCTGAAGGATGGAGAGAACTGGCAATACACCACAGAACAAATCAAACAATTAGAGCAAAGCTCTTTGTCTTACCCTGATACTTGCCTTGGATGAAGATCCTCATGTGAAGAGCCAAATTCTGATTTCTGAAGCCACTAGACTAAAATGACTGTTGTGGACAATAACTGTAATTCCATAATATCATTCTAGCATTTCTCTAGAAATTCTTCCTTTTGTGAATTGCAACAGTTCAAGAAAGTCAAAACTGTCAAGAAAAGAAATATCAGAATAACAGAGTTGGAATGGACCTTGGAAGTCTTTTAGTTCAACTCCCTGCTCAAGCAGGAGATCCTATGCCATTCCAGACAAGTGGCTGTCCAATCTCTTCTTAAAAGCCTCCAATAATGGAGTACCCACAACTTCTAAAAGCAAGCTGTTCCACTGGTTAATTGTCCTCACTGTCAGGAAATTTCTCCTTAGTTCTAGGTTAGTTCTCTCTCCTTGTTTAGTTTCCACGCATTGCTTCTTGTCCTGCCTTCGGCTGCTTTGGAGAATAAATTGACCCCCTCTTCCTTGTGGCAGCCCCTCAAATATCTCTGCCTCCTGTTTTGATTTATTCACTGAATTCTTTGATAAAATATAGTAATCAATATTATTAAAAAAAGATTGCACTGTGTGATTTTGGCCAGCTTAGTACCTGTTAAGAGAGATTTGTATAGCCAGCATGTGATTGTTTGGCTTTCTTTTATTGGAATTAAAAGGAAAATGATATAACAGTTCTTGAAAATGTCAGCAATGGAAGGCTGGTGAGGAATTACCCTATGATAAGATGGGCGGCTAAAAAAATGTATAAGTAATAAATATTTATAAGCAAGCAAGCAGGCAAGCAAGCAGACAAACTAATTAATTAATTAATTAATTCTGGGAGTTGATCCACACATCAGATGCCTTTTGATTTTAATGATACATCATTGGTTGCTGAAAAGCAGAAGAGAAAAGAGAAAATTTGGCTTGAACTACTTTCTTATTTGTTATACATATTATACTTTTGAGAGGATCCCTGCAAAAATGCTGGAATGTAAAGCAGGAGACTTCTGGGTTGAATTCAGTCTATTAATTTTTTTTCTGAAGGAATTTCATTTGGAAGGAAGGAAGGGAGGGAGGGAGGGAGGGAGAAAGAGAGAAAGGGAGAAAGGAAGGGTAGGAGGGAGGGAGGGTGGAAAAAGGAAAGAAAGAATTAATGAAATCTAGAATAGAATAGAACAGAACACAACAGTTTAGTTGGTCAAGAGTGATTGGACACATGAGGAATTTATGTGATGCAGAAGCTCTCGATGTAAATACAAATAACAAAATAATATAATCATAATAATGATATCAATAATGGAAGGTAGTAGAGGATAATAGAAGGAAGGGAGGGAGGAAAGGAGGGAGGCAGGGAGGAAGGAAAGACAGAAAGAAAGAAAGAAAGAAGAAAGAAAGAAAGAAAGAAAGAAAGAAAGAAAGAAAGAAAGAAAG
>WNWU01019260.1:0-54457 GCA_012654045.1 Ptyas mucosa | reverse complement strand
ATTGTATGTTTGTATGTGTGTTTGTCTAAAAAATAAAAGAAAACTTTTAAAAAAAAACTGCAAAAGGTAGGTGCATCTTATAGTCCTGTGTGTCTTATACTCTGAAAAATACGGTACATCCTCTTTCATTTCTATGGTTTTACTTATCAGGGTATCATAAATATCATCGCAACAGAACAGAAGACAATAACAGAATTGGAAGGGACCTTGGAGGTCTTCTAATGCAAGCTGTGCTCAAGCAGGAAACCTTACACCATTTTGGAGAAGTGGCTATTACGTCTCTTCTGAAAAGCTTCCAGTGATGGAGCACCACAATGTCTGAAGGCAAGCCGTTCTGCTGGTTAATTGTTCTCACCATTAGGAAATTTATCCCTGCTTCCATTGTATAAAGAGGTGAAGTAGCAGCCAAGTATTGCTAATAAAGTGCCTGTCACATTCCGGCCGTCAGCAAGGAATTTAGACAGAGTCAAAGATGGTTAACTGACAAACTTCATCCAACAAGCTACAACAAGCAGCACAAAGTGACAAACAGGCAATAGGCAAAGTCAGTGCTAACGTGGTTAATCCCTCCACCGTGTATATAGCGTCAGTTCCACCCACACAGCTCCATCCCCCCGGGGCCCGCCCCTATAACCCCCCACCCCTTATGCTGCGTCCAATGATGACACAGCCCAGTGCGCAGGCCATGCACACTGCAGGCACCACACGCAGGCTTCACCTCCCATCAAGCCCTGGCAGGCTTTGCGCGGGTAAAGGACACTGCTTCAACACTGGTAGGTACTTTTCAAGCCATGGAGGCCTTGTGCCGCTGAGCTGGCGGCTCACGGCGCGGCATGTGGGTATAGCCATGCCTCCCAGCTGGCAGCTCCCGGCGCAGCATGTAAGCCAGGCCCCCATGAACGTCCATCAAATCTGTCGGCTCTCGATGGGGTGCAGCCAAGGTCTCTGTGTGACTGGCAGCCCCGGTGACCGGAGGGCTGACATTGCCCTTGATCAATTGCTCCTAAATTGCATTAACAGAGGGATACAATCAAGATCAAGTGATGTACTAATACCACTCTATAAAGCCTTAGTAAAACCGCACCAACAGTACTGCATCCAGTTTTGGTCACCACACTATAAAAAAGATGTTGAGACTCTAGAAAAAGTGTAGAGGAGAGCAACCAGGATCCTTAGGGGACTGGAAACTAAAACATATGAAGAACGGTTACAGGAACTGGGCATGGCTAGTCTAGTGAAGAGAAGGACCAAGAGAGATATGACAGTCTTCTGACATTTGAGGGGATGCTACAGAGCGGACGAGGTCAAAGCTCCAAGGAGAGATTCAACCTAGAAATAAGGAGGAACTTTCTAACAATGAAAACAATCAACCAATGGAACAGCTTGTCTTCGGAAGTTGTGGCAGCTTCATCACTTCAGACTTTCAAGAAAGGATTGGACATCCATTTGTCAGAAATGGTCTAGGGTCTCCTGCATTCAAGACCATTGCCAATCTTCCCAGGACTGGATAGTCAAGAAAATTCACCCCAAGGCCAGACCATGCAATCGCCAGAGAAATTACTAAAAAACAAAGTGCTATATCTCAGACTCTATTCATGACAGTGCAATTAGAAAAAGAATGAATAAGCATGGTTTGTTTGGAAGGGTTGTGAGGTCATAGCAGGTCATAGCAGCACAGCTGAGGTTTGCAAAGTTGCATCTGAACAAATCACATGACTTCTGGAACGCTGTCCTTTGCACAGACCAGACTAAAGGGGAGTTGGTTGGCCGTAATGCAGGGACACATTTGACGAAAATCAAACACAGCATATCAGCAGACGCTTCTCATACAAACCGTCATGCACGGTGGTGGATGGGTGATGATTTGGGCTTGTTTTGCAACCACAGGACCTGGACACATTGCACTCTTTCAGTTGACCATGAACTCATCTATATACCAAAGTATTCTAGAGTCAAAAGTGAAGCCATCTGTCCAATAGCTAAAGCTTGGCTGACATAGGATTATGCAACAGGACAATCTTCCTTCTTAGGAGGGACCCATCTTTATTCAGCTAAGAAATGCATTGTTCAAACACACTTGAACCCTCTTTTATTTTACACATGACAATCTGCACGACACTAACTTTACAGATGTCGGGGCTTTAACAGACCAAATGAGCCCTAAAGCCTCTGCAAAATTTGAAGCACCTGTTATGCCCATAGAAGCCATGAACTCCAAGTAAAGGCAGAAAATACTTTCCATAACCCCTTTGGTGACATCCCAATTGAAGTAGTCCTCACTTACTGACTGCAGTTGGCACTGGCATCTGTGTCACTAAGCATTTTATTTCCAGCTCCTTTCTCCTGGCTTGGAACCAACCGGATTTTTCTTCCTACAATTTATTTAGATTTTAATGTGTATGTATTATTTTCTGTCTCTAAGCCGCCCACAGTTATGTCATGGTAAGATTGGTGGCCAATACATTTTTATAAATAAATAAATAAATACACCTGAACAGTCAAAACATTCAATAGTTACTTTTTAAAAAGTGCTGGGTTAAGCACAGTTGAACCTGGTGAATAGACGGATGGGGGCACTAATAGGAAAACTCGGTGCTTTGTTAGCTAGAAATGGAAGTAAAACAACTCACAAACGACTAGAGGCACGTAAGTCCGATCTTGTTGCCTGGAAAACATCAGGTCCATATGAGAATAATTGAGTTGGGGGGACCTTGGAGGTCTTCTAGTCCATCCCCTGTTCAGGCAGGAGACCCTATTCCATCCAGAAGAAATGGCTGCCCAATCTCCCCTCAAAGCCCTCCAGGGACGGAGCAGCCACAACCTCTGGAGGGAAGCCATTCCCAGAGAACCAACCTCCACTTGAAAGAGGCTTTTCCAGTCTTCCCACCAGCAGGAAATGGCAGCCACCAGTTTCACAGCCTGCAGCACCAGTGGGCTCCAGTTTGGGGAGGGAAGGAACCTGCAGCAGCAGCAGCTGAGAGGCTTCAGCCCAGTTGCTTCTCCGCTTCCAGGCCGTGGAGGGAACCCAACAGCCCGACTTGCTCCCGGACTCTCCTCCCACCTGCTGCCCTCAACTCACCTGCCAGCCGCTGCTTCGACCCTGGGAAGAGCACAAAAGCCGCTCTGCACACCAACTTCCTCCCATCAGTCATCCGGAAGAGGAAGTTCCTCTTAGCTTCTCCTCTCCTCCCATCCTTTCTAGCAAAGCAGTACTCAAAGGTTTAAAATTCCTTTTTTAAGCGCAATCACGGAAGGCCCCACTGTATTGATGGCTTTCTAGGCACAGACGTTGCCTGACCGCCATCTAGCGACAGGAGGTGGAAAAACACTCCTGTTCAGTCTCCACTAAGGCTTGTGGAAGATGTTTTCGACTCCTAGCAACCGATCTTTGCAACTGAGCCAAGTGAAAAAGTGAAACGAGACGCTACTTGGCTTCACTGTATTCACTCTGTCGTATTTGGTGCCTATAGGTCAGTCTTGATGCCTGGCCTTGCAGTTTCCTTGGCAAAGGTTTTTGAAAGGGCTTCTCTCCTTTTCCAGCTTTCTAGGCCTACTTAACTTCCCTCCACGTGTGGATAGCTCCATTGAGGATTACACATTGAGTACGATCAAGCAGTTAGAAACTCACTTTATGGTGGTGCTGTCTATCCCACATTTTTCTAGCTTGGCAAGAAGTAGGTTGTGATCTACTTTATCAATTGCTTTACTGAAATCTAATATATTATGTCTAGAGCATTTCTCTGGTTCACTAATTTAATCCCTTTGTCAAAGAATGAAATAAAGTTTGTTTGGCATGATCTGTTTTTGATCAACCCATGTTGGCTACTGGTTATAACTTGTTTGCTTCTAGGTTTTCACAGATTTCTTGCCTGGATACGTTTTCCAAGATGTTACCAGGTATTAATGTCAGGCTGATCTGTAATTTCCTAGATGTGTTTATTTTACCTGTTTTGAAGATGGGAACCACATCAGCTCTTTTCCAGTCCTCAGTTACAGGTAATCTTGAATTTACAATCACAATTGAGTCCAAAATTTATGTTCTTAAGTGAGTAATTTGTTAAGTGAGTTTTGACCCATTGTACTACATTTCTTCCCTCATTTGTTAAGTGAATCCTAGCTATTGTTAAATTAATAATACGGTTATAGCACAGTCATTAAGTGAATCTGATTTCCCAATTGGCTTTGCTTGTCAGTAGGTCACAAAAGAGGATCACATGACTCTGGAACACTGCAACAGTCATAAATGTGAATCAGTTGTCAAGCATCCGAATTTAAATGACATGACCATGGGGATGCTACCATGTTTTCCCGAAAATAAGACTCTGTCATATATATTTTTGAACCCCGAAATAAGGGCTTGGCCTTTTTTGGGGGGAAGTCTTATTATTTTCAGGATGAAGGAGGCCCTGGGCGGCCTGTGCACTCAGAGCAGGGGGTCTGGCAGAGAGAGGGTCCTTCTGCGTGCCGCCATCAAGCCCCTCCCCTCCTGCAGGTGTTTGTGGAACATGAGCGGTCTGAAGGCAGCAAGGGGCACGAGCACCTGTCCCCCTTTGCTCGCGCGCCTGCCAGGCCTCACCACATCAATGTGACTGACTCTCCATGCGGGGCTGCGGCTCCCTTTGCCCATCATCGCTTCTCTGCCCCAGCTGCCCGCAGACCAGGGGTTTCCAGCCGGGGTTGGGAAGCTGCCGAGGCGGAATTTGGAGGAGAGAAAGAAAGACTTCTGCTGCTTTCTTTGCATGCAGCCAGCAGCAGAAGCAACAGAAGTCTTTCTTTCTCTCACACAAACTCCAATTTCTGCGGCTTCCAAACCCCAGCCAGGGCAGCGGCTGTTCTGGGAGTGTGCTTCCCACTGTATGGTGATAGTCACTGCAGGCCTCCCCTTTCCCCCTGCTCTTCTCCGCTCCAATCGCCCTGTGGTCCCTCCACCCAAGTGCTGACCGATTGGAGCGCCCGTCAGCAAGCCCAGGAAGCCCCTCCACCTTGGGAGTCACCGGACAGGATAGCGACCAGGCCAGACTCTTCCTGGGGAGGGGAGCCTCATGTAACCCTTGCCCGCCCTCCCTTCTTTCTGCAGGTCCCGTTTACTCTTCTCTGGTGCCTGGCAGCGAGACGCTGGGCAGCTGCACCAAGGGCAGCCCCAACAAATGCAGCTTGGCTGGCTCAGCCATGGCTAGCACTCCCTGCCCGCGGTTGAGCTTGGCCCTCAGTGGGCCGGCCAGAGCCTTCACAGGCGGCAGCAGCAGCAGTAGCAACACCTGCAGCGCCTCAGCCATCACTGCTGAGAGGCCTGCGCCCAGCTGCGGCGATGGTGGTGCTGGGGCTGCTGTGACGGCTCTCAGTAGCATGGGCTTTATGGACACGGTGCCTGGGTGAAAGTGGCTGGGCCACCTCTATGGTGCAGGAGCAGGCCCTTGGTGTACGGTCAGTGCCAGGGCAGCAGAGGGGCAGAGGAATTCGCAGGGATGTGGCTGCCTTGGGAGGGTTGGGGGGTGAGGGACCTGTTTGTGTTTGTGAGAGAGAGAAGAAGGTGGGTGGGATGGAGAGAACATTGCTGCCAGCCCTGGATAACTCTCCGAGGTTGGATTGGATCTCTCTCTCTCTCTCTCACACACACACACACACACCATTCTTTCTTTGTGATCACAGCAGAGACACCCCTTCCAGGATTGCAAGGCTGAAGTCTCCGGATGGAGCATTTTGGAGATGTGTGTCTGTGCTGCAATCCCAAGTAAAGAACGATCGGCAGGAAAAGGGGAAGGAAGCTGGCAGCTGGGGAGGTGCTCTGGAGATCTGGGTCGCTCAGCTGATCAGCGGGCAGCAATTAAGGGGCTGAGCCCCCATGAGGTGACCGGGGAAGGGAAAGGCTGCCTCCTCTGCTGGCCACCCCAACTCTTCACTAGGGCTTATTTTTGGGGGAGGGCGTATATTTAGGCCCACCCCAAAAACCAGGCTTGGTCTTATTTTTGGGACATGTTGTATTTTTGGGGAAACATGGTACAATGATCATCAGTGTGATAAATGGCCTAAGTCACTTTTTTCAGTGTTGTTATAAATTTGGTCACTAAATGAACTGTTGAAAGTTGAGGATTACCTCTAGTTCTCCCATGCTCCAAGGATTTTGAAAAATATCTTTCAATACTCCTGAAATCAAATTTGCTAGTTCCTTCAGAACTCTGGAATGTAGTCTGTCCAGATCCAGTGATTTGAATTGATCGAGAGCTGACAGGTGTTCTCTTACCTTATTTTTGCATACAGGTAGTCCTCGAGTTACGAATGTAATGGAGCAGGGTTGGATTCTTCATATCTTTACTACTGGTTCACAACGGGGCCACGCACGCGCTTCTGCGCATGTGCAGAAGCATTCTGATGATGGGGTCGGTGGGCGGAGCCTCCTGCCGGTTTTACTACCGGTTCTATAGAACCGGTGACAACCGGGGGCACCCCACAACTGTAATGGAGCCTACCCATTCCATTCTTTGTAACTCCAGGATATGTGGGAGTGAATCTCGTCATTTGAAGGTGATCACTCCCTCCATTTACCCAAGCATAATTAAATGTGAGGCTCGTTAAGTGCACATGATGTATCTTGCGGTTGGGAAGGCCAAAGGGGACCTAGGGAGGAAACAGGATACCCACTTCAGACCACCCAAGGCCTCCCCCAACCCACACATCCTATCTTGTCACCTAAAGGCTTGATAAGGCCTCCGGCAGCCTCGGGCCTTCTTTCTTGCTGCCAAAGCACTTAAAGATTGCGACCCTTTAGGGTTCAACAGCCCTTTTCAAAAAGTCTTTGCCTGTAGAAGTAGGGCTTCGTAGGGATACGCCCGCTCCTCCCAAGCTCTGCTAGTGCCAACAAAAGCGTTTTGCATATTGCTGCCAAAGCCTACATCAACGCAATCTCCCTGCAGACTTTGGCAAGGAAACAGCAAATAGAGGGAAGGCCTGAAGGCCCGAAGCCTTCCATCCATTTGCAAATGTCTCAATTTGCAGAGAATTGTGGCCTAAATGGCGAGATCATATGAGATCAGTAGCACAAGATCTCATGCTACTTATCTCACATGATCTCACAGTATTTGTGCATTTGGATCAATATTAAAGGGGAAAAAATGACATTGCCGTAGGTCTATACTATAGACCACCCAACCAAACAGAGAAAATAGATGAACATTTTGCTAGTCAGCTAACTAAGGTATGTAGGAAGCACATCCCAATAGTAATGGGGGAGTTTAACTACCCTGACATCGACTGGGAGACAAACTCTGCACCAAGTGGAGGATCTAACAGGTTCCAACAGGTGACATACCATGTGCACTAATCAAACAGGTGGCAAGAAAGTAGGGGCAGTCAGGCACAACACAGGTTACGTAGACAGTAAACCCAGGGCCAATCAAAATGGACTCAAATGTCTATACATCAATGCACAGAGTATGAGGAATAAACAGAGTGAATTGGAAATTCAAGTAAATGAGAGGAGATATGATACTCTTGCCATTACGAAAATGTGGTGGGATGAAACCCACAAATGGAATATACAGCTAGAGGTATTTAAATATTTAAAAGAAGTAGACCAAATAAAAGAGGAAGTGGAGTTGCACTATATATAAGAAAAAGCTATATTTCTACAGAAATAGAGCACAACAATGATGAAAATTATCGTGAATGCATTTGGATCAATATTAAAGGGGAAAAAATGGCATTGTCATAGGTCTATACTATAGGCCACCCAACCAAACAGAGAAAATAGATGAACTTTTTGCTAGTCAGCTAAATATAAGGTATGTATGAAGCACATCCCAATAGTAATGGGAGAGTTTAACTACCCTGACATCAACTGGGAGACAAACTCTGCGCCAAGTGGAAGATCCAACAGGTTCCTAACAAACCTAGCAGACAACTTTGTTTCCCAAAAAGTAGAGAAGGGAACAAGGGGATCAGCCATATTGGACTTAATTCTCACGGACAGAGATGAAATAATAGAAGGTGTTGAAGCTACAGGAACCTTGGGGGTAAGTGATCATGCAGTATTGCAAGCACAAGTAGCAGAACAAAGTCAAACTAGAGTCTTGGATTTTAAGAGAATTAATTTCAATAAATTTAGAGCTTGGGAAGGATTTCATGGATGAGAATCCTCAAGGGGAAAACAACTCAAGAAACTTGGGAAATTTTGAAAAGTGAGATTATAAAAGCCCAGTCTAGCACAATACCAATGAGGAAGAAAAATAACAGCTCTCAAAAGAAACTAGCATGGCTGCACAAAGCATAGATGCAATTTACATAGACTTCTGTAAAACTTTTGATTCAGTGGAACATGACAAATTACTTCTAAAACTAAAATCTTATGGCATTTCTGAACTAAATATAAATGGATAGCTTCTTTCCTGTCAAATAGACAAGAAGTGGTCAAAATAGGAAGCACTCTATTAAATCCTGTACCTGTTAAGAATGGTGTTCCCCAAGGCAGTGATTTAGGTTCAACACTCTATACTTTACATAAATGACCTTTATGATCATATTAAAAGCAACTTCGCTGATTATGTTAAACCAACGGTGGGCAAATGGGGCCCTTTTACAACCTGTGGATTTCAACTCCCAGAATTGTGTTAAACTATTCAACACCACCGACAATCCAACTATCCTTCAAAAAGACCTTGATTATGTGTCAGATTGGTGTAAGAAGTGGCAACTTCAAATCTCAACCAATAAATGCTCTGTCTTGCACATTGGCAAAAAAAAATCAAAACATAAAATAGAAATTAGATGGACATGGAAAAGAAAAATGTCAAGGAAACAATTGGTCCATTGTTGGGAGAAAGGGGCAAGAAGGTGACAAGCAACAGGGAGAAAGCAGTACTATTTAACTCGTTTTTTGCATCTGTCTTTACACAAAAGAAAAAAACAGTCCAACCTATCAAAAACAGCACCACAAAAAACAGATTAGGAACACAAGTTAAAATAGGGGAAAAAATGGTAAGTGAACACCTGTCCACCCTAAACAAGTTCAAATCACCAGGACCAGATGGATTACACCCCAATATTCTGAAGGAACTGGCAGACGAGATCTCAGAACCACTGAACTATATATTTCAAAGATCCTGGAGCACAGGATTTTCCAGCCAGAGGACTGGAAAAGAGCTGATGTAGTTCCCATCTTCAAAAAAGGAAAAAAAATAGATCCAGGAAACTATCAGCCTGACCTCAATACAAGGGAAGATTCTGGAAAAGATAATCAAGCAATGAATCAGCGAACACCTAGAAGCAAGGTAATAACCAAAAGCCAACATGGGCTTGTCAAAAACAGATCATGCCAGGAGGGCGGAGCTGACGGGACGGGACGATGGAAGGTTTCGGGGCTCCAAGACCGCTTTTGATATCTTCACCGCTGGACGGTCCAATCAGACCTCACTGTCCCGTAGAGACAGTGATAGAGGAGGGCACATCCTGCCGATCCCAGGGACACTGCAAAGTCCCTGGTTGATCCAGGAGAAGCCCTTTTTTCCAGCGCTGAAGAGGCAGCCATTAAGCTGCTGAAGTTGGGACAGCTCTGAAACAGAAGAGAATGAATGAAAGTGTGACAAATTGGTGAAAGATTTTTTAATTAGACTTTAAGAACACCCTGATGTGAAAAGATAATTAAAATTGAAAATAGAAGAAGTTAAGCAGTGGAATTGAGCCTGAACTTGTTAGTTTTCCTGCAATATTATTTATTTCTATTTCTGGATGCTTGTGGAGAATTTTGCTTTTTAAATTTGACTGGACTGGATCAGAAGGGCGATTTTCTTTACCTGTTTAACCACTAAATTCCTGGTGCCTTTTTTCTTTATAAGATTTTGGAATAGTTTTGTTAGCTTCCCCTGTGGTTAAACTTTAACTTTTATTTTTTTTCCCACTTCTTTGGAGATAGCGGGAGAGTGGAAGAAGGAAGAAATACTGCCATCTAGTGGATTGAAACATTGTATCTTTTCTTTTTTCCCCCCACTGATGAAAGTAGCAACTGTGTTATAATTCAAGGTCATTGAGCCCGTTTATAGATAAATCTTAGAAGAGCATCAAAGAGTGTCTACATGATTGTTTATTCAGGTGCTGTTTGGAGAAACCACTGTTGACAGGCGGTTAAAACTTGAAAGAAGAAGATAACAGCAACTCTGGAAAGAGCTGTAAAATTGAGTGAGATATATAAAAGAGCTTTTGAATACTACACAGTTGTGGACTTTTATATTAGATAGAAAGCTTTCTTTTTTTAAAATTCTTTTGTGTGAGTGTTCCTTTTTATTATTCCACTTCTCCCCTTTCTAACTATTTTTAATAGGATTTGTCTGCTTTGAGAAGACCTTTAGTATTTTTAAGTTTTTGAAATATATTTTCTCTTTTTCTCTTTTCTTCCTTTCTTCCTTTCTTTATTCTATCCCCCCCCCCCCCCCCAATCATAATACTTTATTGTTTAACTGGATTAAGGCACACAAGAGCCTGAAGAAATTCCTTTTTGGCTTTTTTCTTTTCTTTTTTTAAATTTTCTTTTTTTCTTTTTCTTTCTTTCTCCTATTGATTGGAGATTGTCAATTTGGTTTTTACTTTTCCACTTGATTGGATTAGGGCAGACAGGAGCCTGAAAATTGTTTTGTTTTGTTTTCTTTTCTACCTATGGTTATCTGGAATACTGTTTGTCCTCCATAAAAACAAATTAGGATCGAGAAGAACCTGAAGATATTTTTTTTCTTTTTGATTTGAACAGTTTGTAACTATTTCATAGATACGAGTAAAAAGGCAACAGTTATTAGGTCTTCTGGATTGACGCCTTCTTTTTCACCATCGGGAGGACAATGATCAATACAGGCGATATTGCAGCAGGAAAAAGAGAAGGAACATGAGAAAGAGAAAGATGCGACAATGCAGATGATTCTACAAGGAATACAAGATATAAAATTGAAAATAGAAAAGATTGAAGAAAGAATAGGGGAAAGAGATGGAAAAGTGGGGAACATAGAATAGATGATGAAGAAATACGAGGACAGACTTGAAAAAATTGAAGAAAAAGAAGAACAAAGAGACAAAAAAAATAGAGATATAGATAGTAGATTAGAAGAGGTTGAACGTGATAAGAATGTATTAGGATGGGAGATGGACATGTCAGAATTTTATTTAAGATTCCAAAATGTTGAAGAAGAAAAAGGAGAAAATTTGGCAGAAAAAATGGTACAGATTTTGGCAGAAGCATTAGAAATTACCAAAGAAAAAATGTTTGATGGCATTGAGATGCATCGAGTATATACAAGATATGCAATGAGAAATAAACTATCAAGAGAAGTTCATATAAGATTCACTAATTAAAACGCAAATATTGCAGAATACAAAAGAGAAAACATTGAAATACAAGGGCAAGGAAATTATGGTTTTGAAGGAAATACTGAGAAGAGTGAAAGAGATGAGAAGAGAATATCAATTTTTGACGAAAATATTGCTCCAGGAAGGTGTGAATTACAGGTGGTTGATACCAGAAGGCTTGGTGTTTACATGGCAATTGCAAAGATTCAAAATAGATTCAATGGATAAAGCCAAAGCATTTTATGCTGAATATTTTAGAGAGAAGGAAGTAGAGGTGAGAAGAGAAGAGCCATTGGTTGAATTACAAGAGGAAAATCTGGCAATGATGGAACAGGAGGAAGGAACAGTAGGGGGCATAGTAGACTATAAAGAACAACATGAACCGAGATCCACTAGAGCAACAAATCCTTCATATAAAGTATAAATATGGATGAGAAAAATTGATAACAATAAACATAAATGGACTTAATATAGCAACTAAAAGAAGAAAGGTATTTCATAAATTAGAGAAATTAAAATTGGATATAATTTGTGTGCAAAAAGTACATATTAAAAAACAACATGAACAAATGTTGATACAGCCAAAATTAGGGAAATTATTTACTTCACTACCGCAATGTAAGAAAAGAGAAGTGGTTTTATATATCAGAGATACAATACCGGTGGTAAAAATTTATGCAGATGAAGAGGGAAGAACTTTGATGGTGGAAATGATAGACAATAATAAGAAAATACTCTTAATAGCGATATATGCTCCAAATGATAATCAAGAAGATTTTTATAGGAAATTACATATGAAAATAATTGAATTGGACTATGATAATATTTGTATGATGGGAGACTTTAATGGCATAGTAGATGGGAAAATGGACTATAACACACAGAAAGCAACAAAACAAAGTAGAAAAACTCTGCCGAAATCCTTCTTTAAGATGATAGAGGAAATGAATTTAAAAGATGCATGGAGAGAAAGAAATGCAAAAAAGAGACAATACACTTTTTTATTCTAATAGACACTTATCATGGTCCAGAATAGATATGATATGGATGACAATGGAATTGACTTCTAATATAGAAGAAATTGACATAGAAGCCAATACCTGGACAGACCATAACCCAATGATACTGAGATGGAAAGGACAAAGGAGACGGTCCAGATGGACTTTAAACACCACAATATTAAAAGAAAAGGACTTTGTACAGAAAATGAAGAAAGAACTAGATTTTTTAAAAAAAGAAAATAAAAAAGAGGATACATCAACGCAAAATTTGTGAGACACTATGAAAGCTTATGCCAGAGGCTTGATAATTGACTATACAAGGAAAAGGAATATTAAGAAGAGACAAGATTATAAAACATTAGATGATGACTATAAGGACTATAGGACTATAAGGAACTTGAAAAAGAATTACAGAAGTGCCCACAAAAAAAGGATATTAAATTGAAAATGGACACAATTAAACATAAAATGGGACTATTGGAAAAAGAAGATCTAGCACAAAAAATTAGAAATGCTAAACAAAACTATTTTGAGGATGCCAATAAACCAGGTAGATGGTTAGCATATAAATTGAAAAAGAGAGAGAATCAAGGAAAATAACACAATTAATGGATGATCGAGGACAAATTAGATATGGGAATGAAGAGAAGAAAAATATTGTACAAGATTTCTATAAAAAATTATATGAAAAAGAAAACATAGAGGAGGAAAGTGTTAAACAGTATCTACTTGAGGCAAATTTACCTCAGATTCCTAAAGATACCGAGATGATGTTAGATGGAAACATAACGATGATGGAATTGACAGAAGCACTTAAAAAACAAAGGATTGGAAAGGTGCCAGGCCCAGGCGGTCTGCCAGCGGAATATTATAAGACTTTACAGGATTCACTGAATCTCCCACTGTTAGAAGTTATGAATGAAGTAATGCTAAAAATGAAGATACCCAATTCACGGTTAGAAGCATATATTACACTTGTTCCAAAGGAAGATGCTGATCCACTACAAGTCAAGAACTATAGGCCTATATCCTTGCTAAACTCAGATTACAAAATCTTTGCTACAATATCATCAGAAAGACTTAAAAGATATTTAAATAATTTTATACATTTGGATCAAAATGGATTTCTGCCAAAAAGGCAGATCAGAGATAATTTGAGGATAATCCTGGACACTTTGGAGTACTACGAGGCACACCCTAAAGCAAATGGCTTTGATGTTTCTAGATGCACAGAAAGCTTTTGACAATGTGAACTAGCGATTTATGCTACTACAGCTGCAACAGATGGGCTTTGGGAGGAAATTCATTCAAGCCATGTAAGCTATATATCATAAACAAACAGCAAAAGTAATAATAAATTGGAGAATTGACTGAATCTATTGAAATAGGACTGAATCTATTGAAATAGGAAATAGGAAATAAAAAGGAACGAGACAAGATTGTCCACTATCACCACTGTTGTTTGTGTCAACACTAGAAGTATTAAACATTAGAGAAGAAAAAGAAATAAAAGGAATGAAAATTCAAAATCAAGAATATAAAGTGCAAGCATTTGCTGACGACCTGATGTTTATTTTGGAAGATCCATTTGAGTCAATAAATAAATTAATAGATAAAATAGAAGAATTTGGAAAGGTTGCTGGTTTGAAAATAAAGACAAAATGAAGATTTTGACAAAAAATATGTTAAAAACAGAAAGAAGATTTGCCGGAAATATCAAAAATGCAGGTCACAAACAAGGTTAAATATTTGGGGATATATTTGTCAGTAAGATGCAGTAAACTGAAGGAGAATAACTACAATAAACTTATACAACAGATAGTGACAGGTTTGGCTAAATGGGAGAATTTGCAATTATCATTGATAGGGAGAATATCAACTATTAAGATGAATATACTGCCTAGAATTTTGTATTTGTTCCAGACAATTCCAATTAAGTTAGGAAAAGATTATTTTGAAGACTTGAATAAAATAGTGTTGAAATATATTTGGCAGGGTAAAAAGGCGAGGATAAAATTAAAATTCTTGCAAGATACTAGAATAAGAGGAGGTTTTGGCTTGCCGGATTGGGAATTATATTATCAAGCAACTAGTTTGTTGTGGATTAAGGAATGAATAATGTTAAGAAATACTAGATTGTTGATTTTAGAAGGACATGACTTGCTGTTGGGCTGGCATGCTTTCTTATGGTACAAGAGTACAAAAACACAGGGGTATTTTAGAAGACATGCTATACGAGAGTCTTTGCTATTAAATTGGGAGAAGATTAAAAGGCAACATTATTTAAAAATTCCAGTCTGGTTATCTACTATTGAAGCATTCTCACAATAACATTTAGAAAGGAATGCCATATAGTGAATTATTGAATGAAAAGGGTGAACTTAAATCGAAGAAAGAATTAGAAGAACAGGAGATAAGGATGAACTGGTTTTCATATATGCAAATACAATCTAGATATGATAAAGATTCTAAGACAGAGGGGTTTTACAGTAATTTGACTAATCTAGATAAAATTTTAACAGGTTCTGATGACTATGTAATTAAAAACTGTATGGTTATTTATTAGAGATAAAATTGGAAGAACAAGAAGTTAAAGAAACAATGATTGCATGGGGGAAAAATTTTGGTCATGGAAATTAGATAAATGGCAAAAATTGTGGTTGCAAAATTATAAAATGACAATGTCAACAGCATATAAAGAGAATTTGTATAAGATGTTTTATAGGTAGCATCTACCCCCAGCGAGAATAGCCAGAATATTGAAGAACAAATTGGCGAAATGTTGGAAATGTCATCACACTCCAGGCTCATATTACCATATGTGGTGGACATGCGGAGAAGCTAAAAGATATTGGACTAAAATCCACACATGGTTGGAAAAAATGACAAAGAAACTCATTGACTTTAAACCTGAGATGTTTTTATTAGGGATTTTACCAGAAATATATAATAGAGAACGGAGATATTTAATTGTGAATGTTTTAACAGCGGCTAGAATTGTATTTGCTAAAAATTGGAAAAAAGAGAAAATCCCCACGGAAGATGAAGTTATTAAGAACGTTATGGAATGTGCTGAAATGAGTAAATTGACATTTGAAATTAGAGAACAGGAAGATAAATAATATTATGATAATATCATATCATACCAAATCAAACATGATATGGGATTTATTTTGTCAATGGCTAGATAACAAAGCATGGAAATGAAGTATGGAATGTGAAACAAATATAATAATAAAATATATGAAGCAGTTTTTTATGGGAGACATGCCATTGTTAAATAATTGTTAAATGAGAATAATAATATAAAGAGATATAGAAAACTGTCAAATAAGAGAAATTAAATAATTTGTAAATTTTGGAGATGGGATTAAGCACAAAAGAATTGTAACCGATCGACACACTTTCTGTAATTGTAATGGATGATGGTTGTTTTATGTTTTGTTTTGTTTTAAAAATTAAAAAAAATCTTAAAAACAAAACAGATTATGCTAGAGTAATCTTATTGCATTCTTTGACAAAGTGACAAAATTAGTGGACCAGAGGAATACTGTCGATATAATTTACTTGGACTTCAGTAAGGCATTTGATAAAGTAGACCATAACCTACTACTAGATAAAGTAGAAAAATGTGGGTTGGACAGCATCAGCACCAGATGGATTCGTAACTGGCTGACCAACCGAATTCAATATGTAGTCCTCAATGGAACTGCATCTACATGGAGGGAAGTATGCAGTGGAGTACCCCAAGGCTCTGTTTTAGGCCCAGTACTCTTCAACATCTTCATCAATGACGAGGGGTTAGATGGGGAAGTCATCAAATTTGCAGATGACACCAAGCTGGCAGGAATAGCCAACACTCCAGAAGATAGGCTTAAGATACAGAAGGATCTTGACAGACTTGAATATTGGGCGCTATCTAACAAAATGAAATTCAATGGTGAAAAAAGTAAGGTTCTATATTTAGGCAAGAAAAACAAAATGCACAGGTATAGTACATGTGATACCTTGCTCAACAGTAGTAACTGTGAGACAGATTTTCGAGTCCTAGTGGACAACCATTTAAATATGAGTCAGCAGTGTGCAGCAGCTGCCAAAAAAGCCAACACAGTTCTAGGCTGTATAAACAGAGGGATAGAATCAAGATCACGTCAAGTGTTAATACCACTTTATAATGCCTTGGTAAGGCCACACTTGGAATACTGCATTCAGTTTTGGTCGCCACAATGTGAAAAAGATGTGGCGACTCTAGAAAGAGTGCAGAGAAGAGCAACAAAGATTATTAGGAGACTGGAGGCTAAAACATATGAAGAACGGTTGCAGGAACTGGATATGTCTAGTTTAATGAAAAGAAGGACTAGAGGAGACATGATAGCAGTGTTCCAGTATCTCAGGGGCTGCCACAAAGAAGGGGGAGTCAAACTATTCTCCAAAGCACCTTAGCGTACGACAAAAAGCAATGGGTGAAAACTAATCAAGGAGAGAAGCAACTTAGAACTAAGGAGAAATTTCCTGACAGTTAGAACAATTAATCAGTGGAACAACTTGCCTCCAGAAGTTGCCAATGCTCCAACACTGGAATATTTTAAGAAAATGTTGGATAACCATTTGTCTGACGTGGTGTAGGGTTTCCTGCCTATGGAGGGAGTTGTTCTAGAAGACCTCCAAGGTCCCTTCCAACTCCATTATCCTATTTTATTAAATTGTTTAGGAGTCTAGTGGTCCACTTCAGTAAACACAGTTTTGCAGCAATTCTTCTCAGTCCCAAGGAGCCTACAATCAACAAGTCTCAGTCTCTCTCTTTCCCTCCCTCCCTCCTTCCTTCTCTCTCTCTCCCTCCTTCCACTATTTGATTCTGAAGAAATTAAGATTTCAAGTACAATTAAAGTTTAGCTCTCAGGTACATTCAGAGACTTCTACCTGTTACATCAAAGGAAAGAAGTGTGCTACAAGAGCAAATGGGGGTGGGGAAGAGAAACCAGGACATGGAATGCTCAGAGATGAGACTGGCTCCTGAGGCATCTTCTGCAGGATCCCCGATAACCCTGACAGTGTCCTGAGATAGCTCGCTGAATTAACAAGACAGCAGCAGAGAAGTACATTTATCTGAAATTTAAATCATAGGGCACATAACAAGAAAATGTGTCAGGGAGAATACATACCTCTGTTATACCCTATCACCACTTAGTTTCCATGTGAGGAATTTCAATCACTCACAACTTGACTTCTCCCTGGTGGCACTGGATTTTTTAAATAGCACAACTAATAGTCAGGAATGATGGGAGTGTAGTGCAGTAACCACTGGAGGGCCATCACATCCTTATTACTGAACTACAGTTTTTACAACCCCTGAGCCTGTCTTCCTTCCTATCATCCTTCCTTCCCTTCCTCCCTTTCTGTCTGTCTCTCTCTGTCCCAGGGGGAGGGGGGAAGGAACCCCTGAACTGGTGCTAGATGGTGGGAATCTGACATCCAGAGGTTGATGAGCTGCACACTGATGATCAGCTGGTCAGCAGAAACCCAAAGACAACCTGCTGGCAGGGTGGCAGGGCATCACAAGACAGGCATCCTGCAGTAACTGCAGGAAAAGTGATTGACATCTGGGAGGCGAAAACAAGATGACACCAATGCTAGTGTTGTCAGGGGAGAGTGGGGCAGGGTCACATTGTGGCTCCACGTCATAATGGGCTCCAGGAGGAGACCCACATCTCCCCCATTGTGAAACACACCCTCCCCTGCCCACCCTCTTCCTTCACCCTTACCTTTGTGGTAAGCATACCCCTGCGAGCTGGAAGATAAGGGCGACGGCTAGAGGAGGGGCGATGCACATGGCACAGCCAGCCATGCAAGGAATGGCTGGTAGGGATGGGGCTAGGGGCAGGGTGGAATCCCACTACTGCGCGGGCCCGATACATTGCTTCAGCAGGCTATATCCATCCCTTGGGCATACTTTGAGGACCCATGTACTAAAAGGTCAGGTCCTGTCCTTAGATTTTGGGTGGGGAAATATAAATTTTAATCCCATCAATTGGCATTCTAGGTGTTTTGTTTGTGAATAGGATGGCCTAGATTTCTTAATGGACACAAAATATCCATCTCTAAAAACTTCAGGCATCTGCTGGAAACTGTTGTGGCTGCTTTCTGCCTTTGCTAGTATTTTTTTTCTCCATTTCTCCTTTGGGGAAATATAATATTCTGCCTCTTTTTAATATTACCCAAAATATTTCATTCTTTGGGTGGAGGGGTGTGTCTGTCGCAATTACTCCATACAATACACTCACACTTTTTGATCTAACTTTAAAGCAAGGGGAGGATGTTACTTGATGAAATGATCCCAAGAGCTTCAGCAGCATTAAAGGACAGGGTTTCGGTTGGAGGCTTTTAAGAGGAGACTGGACAGTCTCTTGTCTGAAATGGAATAGGGTCTCTTGTCTTGATCGGTGGGCTGGACTAAAAGACCTCTAAGGTCGCTTCCAACTCTGATACTTTATGTAAATACAGGTAGCCCTTGACTTACAACTGCAATTGAGCCCAAAATTTCACTGTTGCTAAGTGAGACATTGTTAAGTGAGTTTTGCCCCATTTTACAAATTTTCTTGCCACAGTTGTTAAGTGAATCATTGCAGTTGTTAAATTAATCACACAGTTGTTAAGTGAATCTGGCTTCTGTGTTGACTTTGTTGGTCAGAAAGTGACAAAAGAGGATCACGTGAGTCTGGGACACTGCAACCATGATAATTATGCGTGTTTTGCCAAGCATCTGAATTTTGATCATGTGACCATGGGGATGCTGCAATGGTGATGTGAAAAACAGTCATCGGTCACTTTTTTCGGTGCTGTTGAGTTACTAAATGAACTGTCCTAACCTGAGGACTGCCTGTAAGAAAAAAGGCAAGAAATATTCTGCACAACCACAATGACATCCTGATTAACATAGTCCTCACTTAACGACAGTCATTGGAATCAAGTCCATTCCTGACTGGTGTGATCATTAAATATGTCCTCACTTTACCATGCCAATTTAGAACATCTGTTCTAGCTGTGGTCATTAAGCAAATCACCGTGTTCTGTTCAGTGCAATGTACCATGACTTGCAACTTCCTGTCAAGAAAAGAAGGCGTCCATAAAATCACAAGGCCACCCTCATATGAAGAAGAACCAATTTTAAAGAGAAGGAAGACGTAGCAACTGACATGTTTCAATCGAATTGCTTCTTTTGCCTTTAAAACATGAAGGTCACCTGCAGGGCAGAACAGCCTTTACATCTTAAATTTTACATTGCTTTTCTCACTGCCCTAAACTCCCTCAGTATATTTGCTATTCATATGGTTTCTTCCACTTGCGTCCCCTCATTCTTGACACAATCTGAACAGACATGCTTGGTGCACTGAATTCCTGGAACTGTTAGGAAAAGATAAACTTTGAACCCCCTCTCCTCTTGCTTTCTCCTTATATGAGGAACCACAATCTATAGTCTCAGGGCTCCAATCCCCAAGAGATGCTGGCTGGAAAATTCTGAGGCTGAAAATCTTGGGGGCCCCCAGCGAGAAAAAAGCTGGGACTCCTGGCACATAGGATTTCTATCATCCACCATCACAAAAATGCAAAGAACACTCCCAAAAAGATTTTTACATAATATCCAAATTTCTACAAAAATAAATATCCAGCAACTTCTTATGCTGAAGGCAAGATAGCTATTATCAAAGTAATATGTTCCAACTTTTTCTTTCCTCTGCCCCATCTAATACCATTACGTATTTGCCTACAAAAAATCAGGCAAATTCTATTTAATTTAATCAATTTAAATAGTCAATATCTGAGCTGGACTTACAATGGGACACTAGAAATGAAATTCAACCCTTCTCTACACTCATCACTTGGGGCCTCAGGAGATTTTTCTGTGTGCAATAAAGGTGGAAAGTTTCCTGAAGCACCGTCCACACTTGGGGCATTAAAATAATTTCTCCCCTTTGTGTATAAGTACATGATTTATAAGGTTAACCTTAATACTGAGATCATTCCCACAGTCTGGACACTCATATAGTTTTCCTCCTGTGTGAGTCCTGTGGTGTTGAACGAGGCTGAAATTCTGACTGAAATTTTTCCCACAATCAGGACATTCAAAGGGTTTCTCTTCTATGTGAGTCCTCTGGTGTTTCACCAGGCTGGAATTGTTACTGAAACTTTTACCACAATCAGGACATTCAAATGGTTTCTCTCCTGTGTGAATCCTCTGGTGGCCGATGAGATTGGAATTCTGACGGAAACTTTTCCCACACTCAGGACATTTAAAGGGTTTCTCTCCTGTGTGAATTCTCTGGTGTTGAACCAGGGTGGAATTCTGACTGAAACATTTCCCACAGTCAGGACATTCAAAGGGTTTCTCTCCTGTGTGAATCCTTTTGTGTTTCACCAGGTTGGAATTCTTACTGAAACTTTTACCACAATAAGAACATTCAAATGGTTTCTCTCCTGTATGAATCCTCTGGTGTTGAACCAGGCTGGAATTCTGACTGAAACTTTTCCCACAGTCAGGACATTCAAAGGGTTTCACTCCTGTATGAGTCCTCTGATGTTGAACCAGGCTGGAATTATGACTGAAACTTTTCCCACAGTCAAGACATTCAAAGGGTTTCTCTCCTGTGTGAGTCCTCTGGTGTTTCACCAGGGTGGAATTGTGACCAAAACTTTTACCACAATCAGAACATTCAAACGGTTTTTCTCCTGTGTGAATCCTCTGGTGTTGAACCAGGCTGGAATTCTGACTGAAACTTTTCCCACAGTCAAGACATTCAAAGGGTTTCTCTCCTGTGTGAATCCTCTGGTGTTTCACCAGGTTGGAATTGTTACTGAAACATTTCCCACAATCAGGACATTCAAACGGTTTCTCTCCTGCATCAATCCTCTGGTGGCCGATGAGGTTGGAATTCTGTCGGAAACTTTTCCCACAGTCAGGACATTCAAAGGGTTTCTCTCCTGTGTAAGTCTTCTGGTCTTGAACCAGGCTGGAATTCTGACTGAAATATTTTCCACAATCAGGACATTCAGATGGTTTCTCTGCTTCATGAATCCTCTGGTGGCCGATGAGGTTGGAATTCTGACGGAAACATTTCCCACAGTCAGGACATTTAAAGGGTTTCTCTCCTGTATGAGTCCTCTGGTGTTGAACCAGTGTGGAATTCTGACTGAAATTTTTCCCACAGTCAGGACATTTAAAGGGCTTCTCTCCTGTATGAGTCCTCTGGTGTTGAACCAGGGTGGAATTCTTGCTGAAACTTTTACCACAATCAGGACATTTAAAGGGTTTCTCTCCTGTGTGAGTCCTCTGGTGTGTCACAAGGCTGAAACTGGTACTGAAACTTTTACCACAATTGGGACATTCAAAGGGTTTCTCTCCTGTGTGAATCCTCTGGTGTGTCACAAGACTGGAATTCTTACTGAAACTTTTCCCACAAACAGGACACTCATACGGTTTCTCTCCTGTGTGAGTGCTCTGGTGTTGAAACAGGCTGGAATTATGACTGAAACTTTTCCCACAGTCAGGACATTCAAAGGGTTTCTCTCCTGTGTGAGTCCTCTGGTGTTGAATCAGGGTGGAATTCTGACTGAAACTTTTCCCACAGTCAGCACATTCAAATGGTTTCACTCCTGTATGAATCCTCTGATGTTGAACCAGGCTGGAATTCTGACGGAAACTTTTGCCACAGTCAGGACATTCAAAGGGTTTCTCTCCTGTGTGAGTCCTCTGGTGTTTCACCAGAGTGGAATTGTTACTGAAACTTTTACCACAATCTGGACACTCAAAGGGTTTCTCTCCTGTGTGAGTCCTCTGGTGTGTCACCAGGCTGGATTGCTGACTGAAGCTTTTTCCACAATCAGGACACTTAAAGGGTTTCTCTCCTGTGTGAGTCCTCTGGTGAGTCACCAGGCTGGAATTCTTACTGAACCTTTTTCCACAATCAGGACATTCAAACAGTTTCTCTCCTGTATGAGTGCTCTGGTGTGAAACGAGGTAAGAATTTTGACTTAAACTATCCCCAGAGTCAGGATATTTAAAGGGTTCCTTGCCTGTGTGAATCCTCTGGTGTATCATCAGGTTGGAATTATCGCAGAAACATTTCTCACAATCAGGACATTCAAACGGTTTCTCCTTGGTGTGAGTCCATGTTGCCATGCTTGCTAAAGCATTTACTGCATTGGGAGCACTTGTAGGGCTTCTCTCCTGTGTGGGTCCTTCCAAGAACCACAATGGAGGTGTTCTGATCAGAGGTTTTGCCACATTTAGAGTATTGTATGGCTTTTCTCCAATTGGGATCCTCTCAGGCATAATCAGCTGTGATTTGCAAGTTGTATCTTTCCCACAACATGCACATCTATGGAGCTTTTCCACAACTCATATCCCTTTGGAGGTCAAAAATATGGATGATCCCTTGTTTAGCAGTGTTTTTATTCAAGCCGTTTTCTTCCTCCCAGAGTGGATCTGCCACTCTGTCTGTTCTACATGGCTTTCCAATTGACCTTTTCCTCCCCAGTAACTTCCAGATATTTCCCTCTTTTGCCCAATGGAAAAATAATCTCCCTTGACTTTTCATGTAATGTGTGCTTGAATTTCACAATCTGCTTTTCCTAGCTAGAAATCTCTTCCTGATTTTCTCTCGTTTTCCTCTCACTTGCTGAGGAAGATTAAGAATTGTGTGGCTTTCTGAAAGAAATGGAAAATATTTTGATTTCTGGAGTGACTTGCTTTGGTGGTCAATGTTGCCTGTTATCCTCAGTTGTCCAGAGTGCTCATTGCCAACTTCTTTGTCTATAAGATTCAAATAAAAATGTATCCTTAATTGTGCATGAAATGGCTGCAGAAGATAAGAAAAAAAGAAAAAGGGTTACATTACAATGAAAAAGAAAACATGCCACAATACTCAAAGAAGCTTTTACATTAATCATGATACACGGAAGACTACCCAGATCCAAGTTCGAATATCCATTCAATGATGAAATTCCCTTGTTGACTGGGTCAATCACAAATTCTTAGCAATGCAAAGGGTTGTTTTCACATACAGTCAAGTGAAAACGAAACTACATCCTCTTTCATTTCTATGGTTTTACTTATTAGGGTATTATTTATTTATTTATTTATTATTTATTTTATTTTATTTTATATCAGATTTATATACCGCCCTTCTTCTGAAGGACTCAGGGTGGTGTACAGCCAAAGTAAAAACTTAAATACAAACATTAAAATACAGTTAAAAAGATATATATGCGTTTGGCCCCATAGTTAAAAAACAATAACAAACCTATTAAAAACATTTAAAAAATGTGTTAAGCCAGCCCGGCTTGCTGAAAAAGAAAGGTCTTAAGGGCACGGTGGAAGGCACCGAGGTCTTGGATTCTTCTTATCTCTGGGGGCAGCTGATTCCAGAGGGCAGGTGCCCCCATAGAAAAGGCCCTCCCCCTGGGGGCCACCAGTCTACATTGCTTGGCCGATGGCACCCCAAGGAGGCCCTCTCTCTGGGACTGCACAGGTCAGTGGGAGGTCATCGGTAGCAGCAGGCGGTCTCAAAGATATCCAGGTCCTATGCCATGGAGCACTTTAAAGGTGATAACCAACACCTTGAAGCGCACCCGGAAGACCACTGGAAGCCAGTGCAGCTCATGCAGGAGAGGTGTTCTGTGGGAGCGCCATGCGACTCCCATAACTACCCGCGTGGCCGCATTCTGGACCAGTTGGAGCCTCCGGGTGCTCTTCCAGGGGAGCCCCATGTAAAGAGCATTGCAGTAGTCCAGGATATCATAAATATCATCGTAACAGAACAGAAGATAATTGGAAGGGACCTAGGAGGACTTCTAATGCAAGCCGTGCTCAAGCAGGAGACCTTATATCATTTTGGAGAAGTGGCTATCAGGTCTCTTCTGAAAAGCTTCCAGTGATGAAGCACCACAATGTCTGAAGGCAAGCCGTTCTGCTGGTTAACTGTTCTCACCAGTAGGAAATTTATCACTGCTTCCATTGTATAAAGAGGTGAAGTAGCAGCCAAGTATTGCTAATAAAGTGCCTGTCACATTCCGGCTGTCAGCAGGGAATTTAGACAGAGCCAAAGATGGTTAACTGACAAACTTTATCCAACAAGCTACAACAAGCAGCACAAAATGACAAACAGGCAATAGGCAAAGTCAGTGCTAATGTGGTTAATCCCTCCACCATGTATATAGTGTCAGTTCCACCCACACAGCTCCATCCCCCGGGGGGCCCCCCTATAATCCCCCACCCCTTATGTTGCGTCCAGTGATGACACAGCCCAGCGCGCAGGCCATGCACACTGCAGGCACCACACGCAGGCCTCACCTCCCATCCAGCCCTGGCAGGCTTCACGCGGCCCTGGATAAAGAAGGGCACCGCCTCAAGACTGGTAGGTACTTTTCAAGCCACGGAGGCCTTGTGCTGCTGAGTTGGCGGCTTCTGGCACGGCGTGTTCGTATGGACGTGCCTCTCTGCTGGCGGCTCCCAGCGCGGTGTGTAAGCCAGGCCCCAGTAAACATCCAGCCCATCCGTTAGCTTTCAATATGGGGTGCAGCCAAGGTCCCTGTGAGATTGGCAGGCCCGGTGATTGGAGGGCTGACATTGCCCTCAATCAATTGCTCCTAAATTGCATTAATAAAGGGATACAATCAAGCTCAAGTGAGGTACTAATACCATTCTATAAAGCCCTAGTAAGACCACACCTAGAGTACTGCATCCAGTTTTGGTCACCACAGTATAAAAAAGATGTTAAGACTTTAGAAAAACTGCAAAGGAGAGCAACCAGGATGCTTAGGGGACTGTAGACTAAAACATATGAAGAACTGTTACAGGAATGGGCATGGCTAGTCTAGTGATGAGAATGACCAGGGGAGACATGATAGCAGTCTTCCAATATTTGAGGGGCTGCCACAGAGAGGAAGGGTCAAGCTATTTTCCAAAGCACCTGAAGGCCAGACAAGGAATAATGGATGGAAACTGACAAAGGAGAGATTCAACCTAGAAATAAGGAGGAACTTTCTAACAATGAAAACAATCAACCAATGGAAAAGCTTCGGAAGTTGTGGGAGCTTCATCACTTGAGACTTTCAAGAAAAGATTGGACTGCCATTGCTTGAGTGGGGAGGGTTGGATTAGATGACCTACAAAGTCCCTTCCAACTCTCTTAATCTGTTAAAAAGATTATTCATAAGTAGGAAACATTCAAGACAGTTGCCAATCTTCCCAGGACTGGACATCCAAGAAAATTCACCCCAAGGCCAGACCATGCAATGGCCAAAGAAATTACTAAAAAAAACAAAGAGTTATAACTCAGACTCTACAGGCTTCAGTTAGCATGTTAAATGTTAAGATTCATGACAGTGTGGACTTCCGGTGGGACTGCGACATCGCCGGACGCTTCTTTTTGAAGCGCCTACCCAGGGCTCCGTAGAACCGCAAGAACAGCAACTATCAGCTGTCTTGCGGTTTGGAAACTTTCCCCCTGGTATGAGGGGGGAAAGTGAGTAGACGGGTGGGGTAGAGCTCCCTGAGAGTGCCAGATTTTACCCATAATCTGGCGCTCGAAGATGAGAGCTCCCCATTAAGCCTGTCAGTACTCCGGACCCTGGATGTCTCTGCCTTGCAGAGCTAGATGTCGTTACCATCCCAGCAACCAACTTTAAACAAATACTTTTTGAATCAAGCTGGCGGAGCACAAGCTGCACGAATGAAACAGCAAGTATTTTTTTTTCTTTCTTTTTAACTCCAAAGATTTACTTTCTTTAAAAGATTTTCCCTAAGCGGAAAGTGAAAGCAAGATGGCGTTTGAGTTTCAACGGGGCGTGAAGAAGTGAAAGTTAAAAGTAATTATTGACAAGCCCCTGTTTGAAACGTAAAACTCCTTTTTGAAAAGTGGATGAAACAAGAAAGGATGTAATAATAATAATTGAAGCAGCAATACAAATTACAAATTGTAAAGGGTCTTTTTTTTCTTCTTGATACTCTTTTTTTCCCCTTTTTTTTCTGTCCTTCTGGAAGGGAAGGAAGAAGGGGGCAAGATGGCTGGTCTTTTTGAAAGCAAAGAAAGCAACGGAGGGTTAATTAACCCTTAATGGTCTGATTTTGAGGAAGCTTTGAGCTCAATTACCTCTGCTTTATTGAAAAGAATTGATACTATATTTCAAGCTTCTCAAGCTGGAAACAATGAAATACATGGAAATACTGAGTTGCAATCTAGCAGTGGGGGATTGAATGAAAAGTTGGAAGATGTAAAAAAACAACAACAGATCATAGCAGTTTTTACTGAGGAGAGAAAGATGAATGCTAATAAGGAGCAAGAAATTTTGCAAGCTGATGAAATTTTGGTTCCACGAATTTTTTTTTATAAAACTCAATCTGCATTTAAAGAGCTGTTTCCAGAAGAAGTTACATTTCTGCAAAAATTTTATAATATGCAATCCCAAAAACCGCAAAATTTTACTGGAGTTAAAAAAGGCAGAGGGATCAAAGTTAAGAAGAAAGTTTGTAAAAAGGAAAAGAAGGAAGACTGGAAAAATGCAAAATAACACTGATGAGATGATGGTCCTTAAAAAGTATTGTTTAACTGTCTAAAGATTTTGAATTTTTGGAAAAAAAAAAAAACAGACAGCAGTCTAATGCCAGTTAACTAAGTGATGAGTGACAATGAGGAGGCAACCTACAGCTGTATTGGAATATTTCGAGAAGAATAAACAGATCAGAGCAATGCTGGTGTGTTGGGCTGTGAAATATGCCCTGACTTGAATGATTTGGAATATTTTATTAAGGACTGTAATAAATTTGGATCTAACTGTAATCGCAGAAGTTTTATTGAATATAGTAAATTGGAGTTTCCTGTTTGATGGTAATAAATATAAGGCAAAAGGACTATGGATCTAGGGCAATTGCAGGTGATCTGGTGGTTTCCCTAATACGTCTGATGAATTTATTAATCTAATTTTTGACTGGATTTGATGGATACTATTTCAAATATAATTATAAAGTCACTCGGGGGGTTTTTTTTTATAAAGAAGCAATTTTTTATTTAGGTGGGTAGACGCAAATGAAGATATTCTATATGCTGTTGGAAGATGTGAAGACAAGAAGATTAGCAACTGGTTTAATCTAGTATGAAGAATTTAAATGTTTGATATAGTTATTAAATGATGTTTTATCTGTATTGATAAATTAATAAGAGGTTTGATTGTTATTTTTTTAATTAAAAAAAATTTATTTTTTTTTTATTAAGTGTTTTAACCATAATTGGACCTTGATGGTTTAAAAGTGGAGGACGGAAGACTTTATATAGTATTTTATTTTAAATTTGGGGTTTTTTGAATGAGGGTTTCTTTTGTTGTTGTTGTTGTTGGGTTTTTTTTTGTTTTAAATGAAAGAAGTTATAAAATATCTTCTTAAATTGTATAGACCTAATAATTTGTTAAGTATTAATTAGCTAAATTGAGTAATGATAGGTTTGATTAGGTAATACTTAATTGTTTTATTAACTGCTGTAATTATAAATGGAGATTAATTTTGTTGAATTAGATGGAATAAGAAGAAAGAAGACTTGCTTTCCTTTTATCTATTTGTTTAATGATTATGATTATAAGTGTGAAATGGAGTTTAATTTAGAGAATTTGAGCTGTATCTTATCTTGTATTTGCTCTGGGAAGTCGGGGGTGGTGGTTGGGGAGGGGGGAGAAAATGTATGTAAAACTTTTAAAACTTTTTCAATAAAAAAAAGATTCATGACAGTGCAATTAGAAAAACACTGAACAAGTATGGTTTGTTTGGAAGGGTTGTCAGGAGAAACCCTCTTCTCTCTAATAAAGTCATAGCAGCACAGCTGAGGTTTGCAAAGTTGCATCTGAACAAATCACATGACTTCTGGAACACTGCCCTTTGCACAGACCAGACCAAAGTGAGATGGTTGGCTGTAAGGCAGTGACACGTTTGACGAAAATCAAACACAGCATATCAGTACAAGCTTCTCATACAAACCATCATGAACGGTGGTGGAGGGGTGATGATTTGGGCTTGTTTTGCAGCCACAGGCCCTGGACTGTTTGAGTGGACCATGAACTCATCTATATACCAAAGTATTCTAGAGTCAAACGTGAGGCCATCTGTCCAATAGCTAAAGCTTGGCTGACATAGGATTAAGCAACAGGACAATGGTCGCAAAACACATCAGCAAAGCTACAACAGAATGGCTGGAAAAGAAAAGAATCAAGGTGTTGCCATGGCAGTCAAAGTCCAGACTTCAACCCGATTGACGGGACTTCAAGAGAGTTGTGCATGAAAAAACACCCACAAACCTCAATGAACTGAAGCAATGTTGTAAAGAGGAATGGGCCAAAATTCCTCCACAACGCTGCAAGAGATTGATAAAGTCATACAGAAAAGAATTACTTCTAGTTGTTGCTGCTAAAGGTGGTTCTACAAATGATTCAATCATACAATTTTTACACGACTTCTCTGTTTTGGCTTTCTTTTTATAAAATAAAAGATGACCTGATGTAATATGTCATGTGTTGTTGTTCCTTTGTGGTTGTATTTTACCTACTTTTAAGAACTTCTAAGGACCAATTGATTTTTATTATGTCCTGATAGATAAAATCATAGAAGTCAAGGAGAGTGTACTTTTTTTCACATGAAGTGCTGGGGAGAGATTATGCATTTGGAGATATACACATTCAGAGAGAAATAATACAGACACCTACAATATGGAGAAAATCAATGTCTTTCAAGCCTGAAAAATATCTCAATCATACCTTCTGCGCTAATGTTAATCAGGAATCTGATCAATTTAATATTTGCTCATACGTTGAGATGGTAAGGCTGAAGTTCAGGTCTCAACAGTCTCCGGAGGCCATGGAAATGTTTACAGGAAACCACTAGCATGTCTGTTAGGCACGTGACCAAAATCACACAAGGCATGCTTGACTATTTTTATAATTTCTATATTTCTATACTTTATCTGCCGTGTGCCAGCTGCCTCTTATGTAATGAAGCAAAAGCAAAGAAATGTATAAATATCTGCCTTTCGCTATGCTCAGGGTTCCTTCCTTCTTAGGAGGGATCCATCTTTATTCAGCTGAATAAATGCATCGGCTTATCATCACACACTTGAACTCTTGTTTTACCTAGACAAACCTGTCAATCTGCATGACACTAACTTTACAGATGTGGGGGCTTTAACAGACCAAATGAGGCCTAAAGCCTCTGTAAAAATTGAAGCACCAGTCATGGCCATGGAAGCCATAAACTCCAAGTAAAGGCAGAAAATACTTTACACAACCCCTTTGGTGACATCCCAATTGAAGTAGTCCTCACTTACTGACTGCAATTGGCACTGGCATCTGTGTCACTAAGCATTTTATTTCCAGCTCCTTTCTCCTGGCTTGGAACCAACCGGATTTTTCTTCCTACAATTTATTTAGATTTTAATGTGTATGTATTATTTTCTGTCTCTAAGCCGCCCACAGTTATGTCATGGTAAGGTTGGTGGACAATACATTTTATAAATAAATAAATAAATACACCTAAACAGTCAAAACATTCAATAGTTAGTTTTTAAAAAGTGCTGGGTTAACACAGTTGAACCTGGTGAATACAAGGATGGGGCACTAATAGGAAAACACGGTGCTTGTTAGCTAGAAATGGAAGCAAAACAACAGAAACGACTAGAGACACATAAATCTGATCTTGTTGCCCGGAAAACCTCAGGTCCATCAGAGAAAAATTGAGTTGGGGGGACCTTTGAGGTCTTCTAGTCCATCCCCTGTTCAGGCAGGAGACCCTATTCCATCCAGAGGAAATGGCTGCCCAATCTCCCCTCAAAACCCTCCAGGGACGGAGCAGCCACAACCTCTGGAGGGAAGCCATTCCCAGAGAACCAACCTCCACTTGAAAGAGGCTTTTCCAGTCTTCCCACCAGCAGGAAATGGCAGCCACCAGTTTCACAGCCTGCAGCACCAGAGGGCTCCAATGTGGGGAGGGAAGGAACCTGCAGCAGCAGCAGCTGAGAGGCTTCAGCCCAGTTGCTTCTCCGCTTCCAGGCCGTGGAGGAAACCCAACAGCCCGACTGGCTCCAGGACTCTCCTCCCACCTGCTGCCCTCCACTCACCTGCCAGCTGCTGCTTCGACCCTGGGAAGAGCACAAAAGCCGCTCTGCACACCAACTTCCTCCCATCAGCCATCCGGAAGAGGAAGTTCCTCTGCGCCTCTCCTCTCCTCCAGGCCTTTTTAGCAATGCATTGTTGATGGCTTTCTAGGAACAGATTTTGCCTGACCGCCATCTAGCGACAGGAGGTGGAAAAACACGCTTGTCCAATCTCCACCAAGGCTTCCACTGATTACATGGCAGCAGGTGATTTTCGACTCCTAGCAACCGATCTTTGCAACTGAGCCAAGTGAAATAGTGAAGTGTGACATTACTTAGCTTCGTTTTTGGTGTCTTTGGGTCAGTCTTGATGCCTGGCCTTGCAGTTTCCTTGACAAGGGTTTTTAGAAGGTGTTTTCCCCCCCTTTCCCTTTCCTTCTTCCAAGGGCTGAGAGGGCTGGCCAAAGTTGAGCAGATGGTTTTGCCCTTCAGGTGGGACTGGAACTGAGCGTTTCTCTGTCTCTAACCTGGTGTCTTCACCACTACACCAAACTGGATCCTCTCCCTCCCCACAAAACATACCCATTGACCTGTTCCTGCTGCGCCCACAAGCCAATTCAAGGCTGCAGCTTTCAAAATCAATCAATCAATCAATCAATCAATCAGTCAGTCACTCAATCTGAATAGATCTGGAGGGGACCTTGGAGGTCTTGAGTCCAACCCTCTGCTCAAGCAGGAGACCCTAAGCTGCTTCTCTCCTTCATTTGTTTCCATCCATTGTTCCTTGTCTTGCCTTCTAGAGCTTTGTAAAATAACTTGACCACCTCATCTTTATGGCAGCCACTCAAATGAAATGCTGCTATCGTGACGCCCCTTGTCCTTTTTTTTCATTTGAGTAGACATGCCCAATTCTTGAAACTGTTCTTCATATGTTTTAGCCTCCAGCCCCCTAATAATCTTTGTTGCTCTTCTCTGCAGTCTTTTCAGAGTCTCAATATCTTTTTATATTGTGGTCACTAGAATTGGATGCAGTGTGGTTTTACTAAGGCTTTGCAAAGCTGTAGTATAAAGTTTGGTTGGAATGATCTGTTTTTGATCAACCTACAGTATGCTGGTTACTTGTTTGCTTCTAAATGTTCACAGATACGTTGCCTGGGTATGTTTTGCAAGATGTTACCAGGTATGTCAGACTGATTTGTCTGTTATTTCCTGGATGTGTTTGTCTCAGTCTCCTATGAATAGGATCCTAATGCTGCAGACTTGAGAGATGTTTTCTTGTATCTCTTTAGTAATGGAGTTTGCATATTTTTCTTTAGTCTGTGCACTGGGGGCCTCTAGGCATAGGATAGGGTGGATATAGTGCTGGGTTAGAGCAGAGAGATACACTTTGTGTCCTCCACTCAGTCATGGGAAGTCCCCAGTGATTATCCACACAGACCACTGAGTTACATTCACTAGCAAACCTCTGAGATGCCACTGCACCCCATTAGGTAGTTGTATAGATGGCTTAAAGTCTTGTTGTAAGTAAACACTGACAACAAGCTGAATTGGGTCTGAGTGGGCACAGGAGGAAGAATCAGAGAGGAATTTCTGGACCAGTGGGTCAAAGTGTTTACATTCCTTGACCATATCTCACAGAGAGCATAATTTCCATGTAGGCAGGGATAAATAATGAGGCGTCCCAAATGGGATTATCAAAAATATTCCAACATCATGCTGTACTCTATAGGGTGCTTGCCTGTTTCTATATCTTTCTAATGTAGTGGGCCAACAGTATATAAGCTGCGGTTCTGCTTTAGGTCAGGGTTACTCAGCAAGCTGCCAATGCCTTCCTGGAATCCATTGTGCACAGATTGTTTGCATATGTTGTGTCTTTCCTTTCTTTATGCTTCTTCCTTTTATCTCTCTTTCTCCCCCATTGACTGCCTGGGAGTAGTCAGGCTGCTCTCGCTGAGGTGTGTGCGATGTCCACAGGGCTGTGTGTGTGAGAAACACCCTGAAGGAAATGGGTTTGTGTGTTGCTGTGAAGAAACCCGTAATGACTAATCCATTAAATCACCACGCAATGAGTGCCACTCCAAAGAGACTTGACTTTTTCTGCAGCATAATTGCTGTCCTAACTTTATTGTTGTTCTGGGAGGCTCCCACCATCAACAAAGTCTCCTCAGAGAAGTCACAGACCTGCCCCAGGGAATATGCAGCAGCAGGAGGAAATGGACTTTTGACTCTCCTCCAAGGAGCTTGGTGAGTATGAGATCCCTGGGTTGCAAGCAGTGAAAAACATGGTCTGTTGGTCCCATCTCATTCCCTGGGATCCCACCTGGCCCAGAGTCCTTAAATGAGACTCAACCATGAGGATCTGGTTACTGCTTGCTACCTGTGCATTGAGAAAATCTCCCTGTTCCTATGAGCAACGTGGAAGGCAAATGTTGGACTGGATTCCTCTGAGGAATGGACTTCAGGCCAGGATCAGTTTCTTAGGAAGTTTTTGTTCTGGTCAACTGAGCAGAGATAATTTCCATATAAGAATGTGTGATGACAATTTCTCAACAAAGGGCAAAGGTGCAATTATATTTTTCTTTTTCAATTCCTTTTCCGTTTCCCTGTATCCATTCTTTATTTTTGTTTGATTTATATATTTTACTAGTTGAATACCTGTGCTCTGCTAGGAAATTATGTGATTGGGCTTGATAAATCAACAGTTGAAAATTAATGAGTAGTTATGATCCGCTTCTCCTCTCCCCTTCTCTCCCTCAGGCTTGCCCCACAGAAGCCTCCCCTATCCTCTCCCCTTCTCTCCCTCAGGCTTGCCCCGCAGAAGCCTCCCCTATCCTATCCCCTTCTCTCCCACAGGCTTGCCCGACAGAAGCCTCCCCTATCCTCTCCCCTTCTCTCCCTCAGGCTTGCCCCACAGAAGCCTCCCCTATCCTCTCCCCTTCTCTCCCTCAGGCTTGCCCCGCAGAAGCCTCCCCTATCCTATCCCCTTCTCTCCCACAGGCTTGCCCGACAGAAGCCTCCCCTATCCTCTCCCCTTCTCTCCCTCAGGCTTGCCCCGCAGAAGCCTCCCCTTTTGTATCCCCTGCTTGCTTCTGTGAAAGTAAAACTGAAACTGAAATTCCTCTCCTCTGCTTGTGTTTTGCATTTGGAACAGATTTCTTTTCAGGTGGGGAGGGGGAGTAGAACTCCTTAGCATCAGAGTGTTAATAATAATAATATAGGAAATACTAATGCTCTGATGGTCATTTTGAAAAATCCTTTCTTAGTGAGCACCTAGAAGCCAAGAGGAACAAACGTGGCAAATTTCAAGTTTGTAGGCTTTACGGTTCTGGAGATTTCATGATTATGGCATGAGTGGTTTTTGCTTTTATATATATAGATTAATTAAAAATTTCTAATTAAAAATAGTATCAAACAAAGAGTCAGTCTTGATGCCTGGCCTTGCAGTTTCCTTGGCATTTTGTATATTTTATTAGATTAAAATTTACAGTTAAAAAAAGGAATGTGTATCAAATAGTGGTACATTGTTGCATGCACATCTGTATTACCAATTTTTTTCCAGCCCTTGGAAATGCCTTTTGGAAACATTTCTCTTACCATATACAGACAGCCATCTCTTCTTGTTAAGCCCCCTTTTCTAGTCCTGCTGGGTACGTGACTTTCTCACTTTGACCTAATGGAGACTTCTGTGCATGCAAAGTCACAGACACACAAGGCATTTAGCATGGGTGTGCTTGGAAGCATCTCTGGCTCCCTTTGAGCCTCTGACCCAGATTCTCCTGGGTCTTAAATCCTTGGCAGACACAGGAAATCAGTCATAAAGTTTGGGGATGTAGAGAGGTTTTGATCTCCACTGAGTCACCCCTAAGAAAGTGCAGAAACCTATACATCAGCTTTCTGTAAAGTATAGCCCTCCAAGTCTTTTGCCCAAAAGTTTGGGAATAATAAAGCTAACTCCTGTGGAGATTGGGACGGCTGCTCAAAGCAAGTCTTCCCTCTAGTGAGATTTAGGCTCTGCAAGGATGCAGATAGAATCTCTCCTATCCAGATGTGGTTTGGAAGGTGGATGTTCCCAGTTATTCTTCCATGTTTCATTATTCTAGTCATAGGATGAAGTTGGAAATCATTTAGTGGCTGTGCATTTAAACAAGAACTTCATAAATATATATTTTTTTAATTTTATTTATATGCCACCCTTCTCCGGAGACTCAGGGCGGCTTACAATGCGTTAAGCAATAGCCTTCATACTTTTGTATATTTTATACAAAGTCAGCTTATTGCCCCCACAATCAGGTCCTCATTTTACCCACCTTAGAAAGGATGGAAGGCTGCGTCAACCTTGAGCCTGGTGAGAATTGAACTCGCAGTAATTGTAGGCAGCTGAATGTTAAATGCTGCCTTAGTAGGAGGCATTAGCCTCCTACGCCACTCAGGCTCCTATTTATGGCACAGCACCACCCTAATCTTGAGAAGCTAAGTAGGTCAAGGTTCTCTCTTCAAGGTTTGCTTAGTTGCAAAAGTAGGTTTTGGGGAGTTATCCTGCACTTCCATTTCCCTGCAGTTTCCTTGGCAAGATTTTTTGAAAGTGGATTTCCTCTTTCCAAGGCCTGAGATGACGGGATAGGTCAAAGTCTCTGAGATGTCTTTGTGCCTAAAACAGAACCTGAAGGTGCTTTTTAAGAGGTAACTGGACTTTCTGATTTTTCTTCGAAGATGTTTCGCTTCTCATCCAAGAAGCTTCTTCAGCTCCGATCTAAGAAACCTCTTGGACGAGAAGTGAAATGTCTTCAAAGAAAAATGAGAAAGTCCAAATGCCTCTCAAAAAAGCACGTTTGGGACAACCATGACCTGGATGACTGAGAATCTCCAGACACTAAAGCAGGATCAGAAATGAGCATCTCAGGCTTTATCCTGGTGACCACCAGACTAGATCTTCTTCCTCCCCATAAAATCTATCCATTCAGCTGTTCCTGCTACTCCAGCCCCAAATTCAAGGCTGCAGCTTTCAAGAACCAGTATCCTCCGAAGAACACATGTTTTACACCTTTCAATCTCAGCTACAAATTTTGATTCTGACGAAAAAGAATGTTCCTCTGATTGGGAATGTATGGCTTTTGACCTCGCCCTGTAGACCATCCCCTCTGACTCTTAAGTTGGCTTTATTTAATTTTGCTTGATATTGTTATATAGCCCTGTGAGAGGCTTTGGGAACATTGCATTTCGAACTGCTAACCGTAAGATAACACGTGATAAACATGTGCACTAAAATATGACACCAAGGAAAGAGAAAAAGATAAATAGATTAAGCATAATTTTACTATTTTAAATTTTAGAAATTTTGCACATCTTTAAATTTGAAATCACTTGGATTTAAGACTAGACTCAGACCAAGAGCCTCTTGGTTTCTCCACACACCTGGCTTGGTCCTGGTTGTTGGCTGCCCTTCAAAGGGATCCCATGTAATGTGACCTACTAAAAAACATTGTAACCTGTCTTTTTGAATCTTGTTGGTGAAATAAACAATCTTCTAATTATATGGTGTCTTCTCATCCCAGAAAAATCAGGATAATTGATCTGTATTATCTAGTGTACCATTTTTCCCCTCACATCTCCCCACCAAGGGGGGGACCACAAAAGTATCAGTCCCTTGGTGCTGATCTCACCCACCAGCCATCAAAGGCTAACAAGGAAGCCCCTAAAAAAACAAAGCAGATCACAGGAGTTGCAAATAAACCTAGAGGTCCTGTGCTCAAAACCACAATCCCTTTTCTCCTCAACTCAATATTCCTACAGCTCTTCTCCATGAAGGTCACCTGGAAGGCAGGACAGTCTTTATATCTGAAATTTTACACTAGTTTTGTCAGTGCCCCAAACTCCCCGAATATATTTGCTATTCATATGGTATCTTCAACTTGTGTACTTCATTCTTGACACAATCTGAACAGACATGCTTGGTGCACTGAATTCCTGGAACTGGTAGGAAAAGATGAATTTGAGATCCTGTCTGCTTCTCATCTCCTCTCACTTTCTCCTTATATGGGGAGCCACAATCTCTACCTATATTCTGAGTGCTCCAATTCCCAACAGATGCTGGCTAGAGAATTCTGGGGCTGAAAATCTTGAGGTCATCCAGGGAGAAAAAGGCTGGGACTCTTTACGTGGTGTTTCTATCATCTACCATGATAAAAATGCAAAGAAAACACAAAAAAGATTTTTACAGAATTGCAGTTTCTGCAAAAATAAATACAGGTAATCCCTGAGTTACGAGTGTTCTCTTAGCGAATGTTCGAAGATAAGCACCTCCTAGTGTTTATGAACAAATCACCAAATTATAAATATTGCAGCACCATGGCACTTCACCCTTACGAATGACCAGGGGCTCTGCAATATTCAGCCCTATCCCCCACTCCGGGTCTTCACAATCACTTTGCCTGTGGAGAGTCACTTATCTTGGAAATATCTCCTCTCTTTGCCTGCATTTGCAGAGAACAGAGGCCTAACGTACCGTGAGATCAGTAGCGTGAGATCTTGTGTAATCTCGCACTTAAGGCCTCTATTCTCTGCAAATTGAGACCTTCACTCCCACAAATTCTCGAGTTATGGATGGAATGGGCAGGCTCCATTATATTCGTAACCCGAGGACTACCCACATCCAACAAGTTCTGCTGCTGATGGCCAGATAGGCATTATTAAAATAATATGTTGCCATTCTTTCCTTTCTCCTTCCTGTCTAATACCATTACATATTTGCCTACAAAAAAAATAGGCAAACCCTTTGTAGTCGAATTAAACACTCAACTCTCAACTTGAGTTACAATGGGACATTAAAAATGAGATTCAAGCCTTCTCTACATTTATCACTTGGGGCCTCATGTGGATTTTCGTGTGTGCAATAAGGCTGGAATGTTTCCTGAAGCACCATCCACACTCAGGACACTCAAATGGTTTCTCCCCTGTGTGTATAAGCATATGATTTAGAAGGCTAGTCCTAATACTGAAATCTTTCCCACAGTCTGGACATTCATAGGGCTTCTCTCCTGTGTGAGTTCTCCGGTGTCTCAGTAGGTTGGAATTCCGACTGAAACTTTTCCCGCAATCAGGACACTCAAAGGGTTTCTCTCCTGTGTGAGTTCTCTGGTGTATCACCAGCCAGAAATTCTGACTAAAACGTTTCCCACAATCAGGACATTCAAAGGGTTTCTCTCCTGTGTGAGTTTTCTGGTGTGTCACCAGGGTGGAATTGTAGCTGAAACTTTTAGCAAAATCAGGACATTCAAAAGGGTGTTCTCCTGTGTGAGTTCTCTGGTGTCTCACCAGACTGGAATTCCAACTGAAACTTTTCCCGCAATCAGGACATTCAAAGGGTTTCTCTCCTGTGTGACTCCTCTGGTGTATCACCAGGCTAGAATTGTGACTGAAACTTTTATGACAATAGGAGCATTCAAAGGGTTTCTCTCCTGTGTGAGTTCTCTGGTGTTTCATCAGGCTGAAATTGTGACTGAAACTTTTCCCACAATCAGGACATTGAAAGGGTTTCTCTCCTGTGTGAGTCCTTTGGTGACCAATGAGGTTGGAATATTGACTGAAACTTTTCCCGCAATCAGGACATTCAAAGGGTTTCTCTCCCGTGTGAGTCCTCTGGTGTATCACCAGGCTAGAATTGTGACTGAAACTTTTCCCACAAACAGGACATTCAAAGGGTTTCTCTCCTGTGTGAGTTCTCTGGTGTGAAATGAGGTGAGAATTTCGACTGAAACTATTCCCACAGTCAGGACATTCAAAAGGTTTCTCTCCTGTGTGAGTTCTCTGGTGTCTCACAAGGCTGGAATTATCACAGAAACATTTCTCACAATCAGGACATTCAAACAGTTTTTCCTTGGTGTGAGTCCATGTTGCCATGGTCGCTAAAGCATTTACCACATTGGGAGCCCTTGTAGGGCTTCTCTCCTGTGTGAGTTCTTCCATGGACCACAATGGCGTTGTTCTGACAAAAGGTTTTGCCACATTCAGAGTATTCGTATGGTTTTTCTCCAGTCTGGATCCTCTCTGGTATAATCAGCTGTGATTTGCAAGTTGTATCTTTCCCACAATAGGCATGTCTATGGAACTTTTCCACAACTAATGTTCTTGAGGAGGTCTAAAATATCGATGATCCGTTATTTACTGAAGCTTTGTTTCAAGCCGTTTTCTTCCTCCCAGAGTGAGGCCTACAACTCTGTCTGCTCTACGTGGCTTTCCAATTGACCTTTTCCTCCCCAGCAACTTCCAGATATTTCCGTCTTTTGCCCAATGGAAAAATAATCTCTCTTGATTTTTCATGTAATGTATGCTTGAATGTTCACACTCTACTTTTCCGAGCTAGAAATCTCTTCTTCATTTTCTCTTGTTTTTCTCTCACCTGCCAAGGAAGGTGAAGAATTGTGTAGCTGTCTGAAGGAAATGGAAAATATTTTGATTCCTGGAGTGACTTGCTTTGCTATTCAATGTTGCTTGTTATCCTCAGTTGTCCAGAGTGCTCATTGCCATCTTCTTTGTCTATAAAATTCAAATTAAAATGTATCTTTAATTGAGCATGAAATGATTGCAGAAGATGAGAAAAAAAGAAAAAGGGTTACATTACAATGGAAAAGCAAACATGCCACAATACTCAAAAGAAGCTCTTACATTGTGGGAATAATCAAACTCATAAACCATGGTGCACGTGCAGACTGGCTTGCCCAGTTGTAACACGTACACGGGACTTGGATTTAGAAAAACATTACCCCAGTCCTGGTATCACCCCACTCCTGGTACCGCCAGCCTTCAAGAGAGCGGCCTCCTAGTGTATGCGTAAGGAGAATGGAATGCATCATACGAAAGTGTAAATTGAATCCCAACAACCCGATTGCTTGCCTCTCTTATCTTTTGCTTTGAATTTGCAATAAAGGAGGGTGCCGGAGTCAGCTCTGGGCTCTCATCCCGAGAAAACACTGCGTGAGTGTCTTCTCTGATTCGGACCCCTCATGAGAGGCCCACCAGAATTACCGCATTACATTAATCATGACACATGGAAGACTACCCAGATCCAAGTTCGAATATCCATTCAGTGATGAAATTCCCTTGTTGACTGGGTCAATCACAAATTCTTAGCAGTGCAAACGGTTGTTTTCAAATACAGTCCAGTGTAAAAGAAACTACATCCTCTTTGATATCTGTGGTTTTACTTATCAGGGTATCATAAATATCATCGCAACAGAACAGAACAACAGAATTGGAAGGGACCTTGGAGGTCTTCTAATCCAACTGCTGCTCAAGCAGAAGATGCTATACCAGGATTGTCAAACTGGCTGCATGCAGGCATGCAGGCCATGGTCACCCTAGCTCCACAAAGGCAAAAAACCATCGCAGTATGTCATGATACTGCCTGCGATGTGAGCAGGTTTGACACCCCTGCTCTATACCATTTCGAAGAAGTGGCTATCCCGTCTGTTTTGAAAATCCTCAAGTGATGGAGCACCACAACCTCTGAAGGCAAGCCGTTCTGCTGGCTAATTGTTCTCACCATTAGAAAATTTCTCACTGCTTCCATAGTATATAGAGGTGAAGTAGCAGCCAAGTACTGTTAATAAAGTGCCCTTGATCAATTGATCATCAGCAAATGTGGCTACATCTGCAAAAGCCAAAGTTGTAGGAGCTTCCTGGTCTCTGGCATTGAGTTGTGTGTTAACACAATGTGAAAGACTAAAGAATCAGCCATGATTTTAGAAAAGAAATTGTTGCTGCCCATCAATTTGGGAAAGTTTAAAAGGCCATTTCCAAACAATTTAAAATCCGTCATTCTACAGCGAGTAAGATTATTCACAAGTGGGAAACATTCCAGACAGTTGCCAATCTTCCCAGGAATAGATATCCAAGAAAATTCACCCCAAGGCCAGATGATGCAGTGGCCAGGGAAATTGCTAAAAAACAAAGAGTTATATCTCAGACTCTGCAGGCTTCAGTCAGCATGTTAAATGTTAAGATTCATGACAGTGCAATTAGAAAAAGACTGGACAAGTATGGTTTGTTTGGAAGGGTTGTGAGGAGAAACCCTCTTGTCTCTAAAAAGGTCATAGCAGCACGGCTGAGGTTTGCAAAGTTGCATCTGAACAAATCACATGACTTCTGGAACACTGCCCTTTGCACAAATTAGACCAAAGTGGAGTTGGATGGCTGTAATGCACAGTGACACATTTGATGAAAACCAAACACAGCATATCAGCACAAGCATTTCATACAAACCGTCATGCACGGTGGAAGAGAGGTGATGATTTGGGCTTGTTTTGCAACCACAGGACCTGGACACTTTGCACTTCTTTGAGTTGACCATGAACTCATCTATATACCAAAGTATTCTAGAGTCAAAGTGAGGCCATCTGTCCAATAGCTAAAGCTTGGCTGACATAGGATTAAGCAACAGGACAATGGTCGCAAAACACATCAGCTAATCTACAACAGAATGGCTGGAAAAGAAAAGAATCAAGGTGTTCCCATGGCAGTCAAAGTCCAGACCTCAACCCAATTGGCAGGACCTCAAGAGAGTTGTGCATTAAAAAAACACCCACAAACCTCAATGAACTGAAGCAATGTTGTAACAAAGAGTGAGCCAAAATTCCTCCACATCACTGCAAGAGATTGATAAAGTCATACAGAAAAGAATTACTTCCAGTTGTTGCTGCTAAAGGTGGTTCTACAAATGATTGAATCATACAATTTTTTACACATGACTTCTCTGTTTTGGCTTTCTTTTTACAAAATAAATGATGACCTGATGTAAAATGTCATGTGTTGTTTTTCATCTGTGGTTGTATTTATTGACTTTTAAGAACTTCTAAGGACCAACTGATTTTTACTATGTACTGACATATAAAACCATAGAGGTCAAAGAGAGTGTACTTTCTTTTTCGCATGACTGTTTATGTGGAAGTCCTGGGGATGGATTATATGTTTGCAGATATATACACTCAAAGAAATAAAAATACACACGCCTGCAATATGGAGAAAACCTATGTTTTTCAAGCCTGAAAAGCATCTCAAAATAGTTACAGTCAAAATTTCTATGCTAATGTTAATCGGCAATCTGATGACTGCTCACATGTTGAGATGGCAAGGCTGAAGTTCAGACCTCAACAGGCTTCTGAGGCCATAGAAACTTTCACAGGAAAACACGTGTGACCAAAACCACAGAAGGCATGCTTGACTATTTTTATAATTTTTATATTTCTATATCTTATCTGTCATGTCCCAACTGTCTCTTATGTAATGAAGCGAAAGCAAAGAAATGTATACCGTATTTTTCGGAGTATAAGACGCACCTTTTTACCCCCCAAAAGGGGGTGAAAATTTAGGTGCGTCTTATACACCAAATGTAGCCCTGCCCACCCACTGGCCCCCACCCTTTGGCCTGTGCCTTGCAAGCAAACAGCAAGAAAAAACAGCTCTTTTCAGCTTCAGCATACGCTAATTAGCACAAGTTGATTAGATTGGCCTCCCGACTCTCAGCTGATTTGCTCTCAGCTGTTTTTCGCAGGGCTCTGCTGCTTGCTGCAAAGAATGCTGGAGCAGATTTTTTTTCCCCTTGTGCTAATCAAGCTATGCAGAAAACGAAACTGAAAGTAAAGCAGGTTGTTTGCTGCAATGAGGCAAAATTAGGCAGAGGGAGATTTCTTTTTCTTCTTTTACCTCACTAAAAAAGGTAGTTGCAAACAATGGGAAATTTAGGGCAAAATAGGAGAGTTCAAGATTTTAAACACAAAAGAAAAAAAGGAGAATGAAAGGCAAAAATAAAAATGGGAAGGGAGAAAAAGAAAAAGAAATGAAAGAGAAAAATGTTATCCATATTTATACATATTTAGAATTGAAATATGAATAGTAGTAAGAAATAAATAGGAAATCATGATTGTAAAAATGAAATGAATAATAATCGAAATATTTGTCTTTGTATTTTTGAAATCTAGACGATAAGTTTTTATTTTTTTATTTTTTTTAGAAATATGAATAAGTATAAACTGTAACAATTGAAATACTTTTCATGGTATATGGTGGTGAAAGTAAAAAGGATTAAATTATAGCTTGGATAACAGCTAGAACATTTTAAAATTTAATTAGGGAACTTGTAATGATTGAAATATTTTTAATTATATATTGTGATGAAAGTAGAGATAATTAAGTTGTGGTTTGGAGGATTATATGGGCAAAACTATTTGGGTTATTGGGAGAGTTTTAAGATGTGAAAATGAGTAACATAAGAGGGGAAAATTATTTCGTTTATTATTATTGGTAAATATAATTAATTGATTTGTAAGAAATTGGATTGCATGGAAATAGTTGGAATATTCATGTTCATATTGATTAATATACAAAAAAGATAGTTATATAACTAATTGATTTATATTAAAATGTTGAATTTGTATTAAACAATTGTAATATTACATAATTAACCAATGTGAGGATGGACATAAAAATAGATGACAATGGGAAGGGGTATAATATAGAATAGAAGGGAAAAATTGAATTTGATTAAGATTAGAGATGAGGATGAAGGGTAATATTGATTTTTTTTAAAAAAATAGATGAGGAATAAATATGGCAAAAAGGAAATATAGAAATTGTAAATTTAATTGAAACGACTAAACACCGTTTAAATTTGTGAACCGGCCAAATACTCTGTTCAAAGAAAATACATTGTATGTTTGTATGTGTGTTTGTCTAAAAAATAAAAAAAACTTTAAAAAAAAACCCCAAAAGGTAGGTGCGTCTTATACTCTGAAAAATACGGTAAATATCTGCCTTGCACTATGCTCAGGGTTCCTTCCTTCTTAAGAGGGACCCATCTTTATTCAGCTGAATAAATGCATTAGCTTATCAACACGCACACTTGAACTCCGTCTTTTGTTTTATTGAGCCATACCTTTCTATCTGCATGACACTAACTTTTCAGATGTGGGGGCTTTAAATGATGAAATGAAGCAAGATTTGAAGCACCAGTTATGCCCATGGAAGCACTGAGCTCCAAGTAAGGGCAGAAAATACTTTCCACAACCACTTTGGTGACATCCCAATTGAAAAAGTCCTCACTTACTGACTACAATTGGGACTGGCATCTGTCATTAAGTGGCCCAATCATGAAGCATGAAGTCACATGACAGTGCCAACTTACATCTGTTCCTCTGCAGTTCTTAAACAAATCACTGTGGGTTGTTAAACGCAATTTCACATGACTCTACCTTGCAACTTCCTGCTGGCATCCCCACTGATTTCACTTGTCAGAAGCCAGCTGGGAAGGTCACATATGGGGATCATGTGTGGGATGCGAAATCATCATAAAAGTGCACCAGTTTTCAGAATCCGAATTGGTGCAACTCTCCTTTTCCTGCACCTTCATAACTACGTCTGCTTCTACAGTGTCACTGTAACTTGAAAGGCTCAGTAAATCAATGGTAAGTGAGGACTACCTACGCTTGTCCTTGATCAAGTAGTAGATCCCCCTCTCCTCCATTACACCCCTGCCTTCCCTATATGTCTTTGATTTTAATACGGTATTAATTTTGTGGGACGTCCTCCCCTGAGAAGAATGAAATATGTTGGGGAATATTAAGAGGCAGAATATTATATTTCCCCAAAGGAGAAATTGAGAAAAATCTTAACTAAGTCTGAAAGCATCGCACAACAGACTCCAGCAGATGCCTGAAGTCTTTAGAAATGGAGATTTTGTGCCCAATCTATTCACAAACAAAACACCTTATCACCCATCTCCTCCCACTTATGACTGTATGACTGTAACCTTGTTGCTGGTATCCTTAAGATTTATATTGACTGTTTCCCTATGACTATCATTAAGTGTTGTACCTTATGATTCTTGACGAATGTATCTTTTATGTACTCCGAGAGTGTATGCATTAAGACAAATTCCTTGTGTGTCCAATCACACTTGGCCAATAAAGAATTCTGTTCTATTCTATTCTATTCTATTCTATTCTATTCTATTCTATTCTATTCTATTCTATTCTATCTTCAGCTCCAGTTGATGGGATTAAGGACAGGACAGGACTTTTAGGGCATAATAGGATTAACCCAGGACCATCAGAATAGCAAAAGATTACATTGCACAGCCCCCTGAAGCATTTCAAACACAAAACCCCAAAGAATGTATAAAAGCCCACCTATCCCAACCCCATTTTGTCAGCTGTCCCAGAATAACATGATGCTGTTGGTTCTGCTCATCAGTAAACAGAATCCTTCTTTCCAATCAGCATCCATTTTATTTCCAGCTCCTTTCTCTTGGCTTAAAACAGGACCAAATTTTTCTTCCTACAATTAATTTAGCTTTTAATGTTTTTTTAAATGTCTCTAAGCTGCCCACAGTGGTGTCATGGTAACGTTGGTGGACAATAAAATTTATAAATAAATACACCTGAACAGTCAAAACATTCAATAGCTAGTTTTTAAAAAGTGCTGGGTTAAGCACAGTTAAACCTGGTGAGTACACTGATGGGGGCACCAATAAGAAAACACGGTGCTTGTTAGCTAGAAATGGAAGTAAAACCAAACAATAACAACCCAGAAACGACTAGAGACACATAAATCCGATCTTGTTGCCCGGAAAACCTCAGGTCCATAAGAGAATAATTGAGTTGGGGGGACCTTGGAGGTCTTCTAGTCCATCCCCTGTTCAGGCAGGAGACCCTATTCCATCCAGAAGAAATGGCTGCCCAATCTCCCCTCAAAGCCCTCCAGGGACGGAGCAGCCACAACCTCTGGAGGGAAGCCATTCCCAGAGAATCAACCTCCCCTTGAAAGAGGCTTTTTCAATCTTCCCACCAGCAGGAAATGGCAGCCACCAGTTTCACAGCCTGCAGCACCAGTGGGCTCCAATTTGGGGAGGGAAGGAACCTGCAGCAGCAGCAGCTGAGAGGCTTCAGCCCAGTTGCTTCTCCGCTTCCAGGCCGTGGAGGGAACCGAACAGCCCGACTTGTTCCCGGACTCTCCTCCCACCTGCTGCCCTCAACTCACCTGCCAGCTGCTGCTTCGACCCTGGGAAGAGCACAAAAGCCGCTCTGCACACCAACTTCCTCCCATCAGCCATCCGGAAGAGGAAGTTCCTCTGCGCCTCTCCTCTCCTCTCCTCCCAGCCTTTCTAGCAATGCAGTGTTGATGGCTTTCTAGGCACAGATTTTGCCTGCCCGCCATCTAGCGACAGGAGGTGGAAAAACACGCTTGTCCAATCTCCACCAACGCGTTTGGATGTTTTCAGTGATTACATGGCAGCAGGTCCTTTTCGACTCCTAGCAACCGATCTTTGCAACTGAGCCAAGTGAAAAAGTGAAGTGTGACATTACTTAGCGTTGCAACTTCTACAACTAACCTGATCCCCTCCTCTTTGTGGCAGCCACTCAAATATTAGAATACTGCTATCATGCCTCCCCTTGGTGTTGTGTGCACCTCGGTCGCTCAACTTCCTCTCCATGCCAAGGCACTGGCCCGGCCCGGCTGTGGCCGACACCACTGCTCTCGCCACTTCCATAGCCTGCTTGCTGCTCTCACAGCACAGTTAAATTTAGCGTGCTTCACAATGCGGGAAATGGCGTCCTCTCCTCCTCCTGGAGCCCATTATGACATGGAGCAACAGCCACGCCGGGCCAGTGTCTCACAGTAAGGAAAGCTTGTCAGGCCAGGCAAGGAGTGACTGGGAGGGGCCAGTGGTGGGTTCAGCTGACAGGGAGCTACAGCACGGGGATGAAAGAGCTTCATTTTTCTGGGAATCTGAAATGACTCTTGATTGAAATCATATGGTAAAAAGCACCCAAAGAAGAAAGAACAACATCAGCACAACCCTCACCTGTTTTTGGAAATGGTTCAAGAGAGAAAACACACACACACACACACACACACACACACACACACACGAGAGAGAGAGAGAGAGAGAGAGAGAGAGAGAGAGAGAGAGACAGATAGAGGAAGACAAAGAGGGAGAAAGAGAGAGAAAAATGAGAGACAGAGGGAGAAAGAGAGAGAGAGAGAGGAGAAGTAGAGGGAGACAGACACATAGAGATACCTGTTTCCCCACAGAAAACACACGGAACCACAAAACCTGGGTAGGCGTGGCTGGGGGGGTGTCATGTGACTGGGTGGGAGTGAGTGACTTGGAGTTGGCCACACCCACTCAGGTTTTGTGGCTCCTGGTGTTTTCATTTCTGTGGAAACGGGTCCTGGAGTGCTTAACGGAGAGGTGGTATTCAGCAGGTTCTGACCAGTTCTGGAGAACCAGTAGCAGAAATTTTGAGTAGTTCAGAGAACTGGTAAATACCACCTCTGACTGGCCCCGCCCCCATCTATAGTCTCAGCTGATCGGGAGGAAATGGGGATTTTGCAGTAGCCTTCCCCTCCCACACCCACCAAGCCACGCCCACAAAACTGGTAGTAAAAAAATTTGAATCCCGCCAATGGTTTAAGGTTGCAGACCCCTGGTATAGGGTCTCCTGCTTGAGCAGGCGGCTGGACTAGAAGACCTCCACAAAGAAGAGGGGTCACGTCAATTGCAAAAGTTACAGGGGGTCACGTTAGCTGCAGAAGGCAAGACAAGGAACAATGGATAGAAACTAATGAAGGAGGGAAGCAACTTAGAATTAAGGAGAAACTTCCTAAAAATGAGTACTATTAAGCAGTGGAACAGCTTGCCTTCAGAGGTTGTAGGTGCTTCATCACTGGAAGTTTTTAAACATAAACTGGATAGTCACTTGTCTGAAATGGTATAAAGTCTCAGGCTTGAGCAGGGGGCTGGATTAGAAGACCTCCAAGGTCCCTTCCAGATCTATTCAGATTGATTCATTGATCTTGAAAGCTGCAGCCTTGAATTTGCTGTGGGATCATCAGGAACAGGTCAATGGGTAGGTTTTGTGGGGAGGGAGAAGATCCAGTTTGGTGTAGTGGTGAAGGCACCAGGTTAGAGACAGATAAACGCTCAGTTCCAGTCCCACCTGAAGGGCAAAACCATCTGCTCAACTTTGGCCAGTCCTCTCAGCCCTTGGAAGCCGGAAAGGGGGGAAACACCTTCCAAAAACCCTTGCCAAAGAAACTGCAAGGCCAGGCATCAAGACTGACCCAAAGGCACCAAAAAAGAAGCTAACTAATGTCACACTTCACTTTTTCACTTGGCTCAGTTGCAAAGGTCGGATTGCTAGGAGTCGAAAAGGATCTGCTGCCATGTAATCAGTGGAAACATCTTCCAAACGCTTTGGTGGAGATTGGATAAAGCGTGTTTTTCCACCTCCTGTCGCTAGATGGCGATCAGGCAACATCTGTGCCTACAAAGCCATCCACACTTCAGAGCAATCGGTGCTTGAGCTTGAAAAAGGAGTTTTTAAACCATCGAGTACTGCATTGCTACAAAGGATGGGAGGAGAGGAGACGCGGAGAGGAACTTCCTCTTCCTGATCATTCAGTGGGAGGAAGTTGGTGTGCAGAGCGGCTTTTGTGCTCTTCCCAGGGTCGAAGCAGCAGCTGGCAGGTGAGTGGAGGGCAGCAGGTGGGAGGAGAGTCCTGGAGCAAGTCGGGCTGTTCGGTTCCCTCCACGGCCTGGAAGCGGAGAAGCAACTGGGCTGAAGCCTCTCAGCTGCTGCTGCTGCAGGTTCCTTCCCTCCCCAAATTGGAGCCCTCTGGTGCTGCAGGCTGTGAAACTGGTGGCTGCAATTTCCTGCTGGTGGGAAGACTGGAAAAGCCTCTTTCAAGTGGAGGTTGATTCTCTGGGAATGGCTTCCCTCCAGAGGTTGTGGCTGCTCCGTCCCTGGAGGGTTTTGAGGGGAGATTGGGCAGCCATTTCCTCTGGATGGAATAGGGTCTCCTGCCTGAACAGGGGATGGACTAGAAGACCTCCAAGGTCCCCCCAACTCAATTATTCTCTGATGGACTTGAAGTTTTCCAGGCAACAAGGTCGGACTGATGTGCCTCTGGTCGTTTCTGGGTTGTTATTGTTTGGTTTTACTTCCATTTCTAGCTAACAAACACCGTGTTTTCCTATTGGTGTCCCCATCAGTGTATTCACCAGGTTCAACTGTGCTTAACCCAGCACTTTTTAAAAACTAGCTATTGAATGTTTTGACTGTTCAGGTGTATTTATTTATAAAATTTATTGGCCACCAGCCTTACCATGACATAACTGGGCAGCTTAGAGACATAAAAAATACATACACATTAACACACATTAAAGGAACAGATGTAAGTTGGCACTGTCATGTGACATCATGCTTCATGATTGGGTTGCTTAATGACACAGTTGCCAGTCCCAATTGCAGTCAGTGAGGACTACTTCAATTGGGATGTCACCAAAGGGGTTGTGGAAGGTATTTTCTGCCTTTACTTGGAGTTCATGGCTTCCATGGGCATGACTGTTGCTTCAAATCTTGCAGAGGTTTTAGGCCAGAGGTGGGTTTCAGCAAGTTCTGACCAGTTCTGGAGAACCAGTACTGGAAATTTTGAATAGTTCCGAGAACCGGTAATAAAAATTGTGATTGGCCCCACCCCCATCTATTCTCTGCCTCCCATGTCCCAGCTGATCGGGAGGAAATGGAGATTTTACATATCCTTCCCCTGCCACGCCCACCAAGTCATGCCACGCCCACCAAGCCACACCCACAGAACCGGTAGTAAAAAAATTTGAAACCCACCACTGTTTTAGGCATCATTTCATCAGTTAAAGCCTCCACATCTATAAAGTTAGTGTCATGCAGATTGACAGGTATGGCTCATTAAAAGACAGAGTCCAAGTGTGTGCGTTGATAAGCCAATGCATTTATTCATCTGGATTAAGACAGATCCCTCCTAAAAAGGAAGAAACCCTGAGCGTAGTGCAACACAGATATTTATAAATTTCTTTGCTTTCACTTCATTACATAAGAGGCAGTTGACAGATAAGGTATAGATAGATAGAAATTATAGAAATTATAGAAATTATAGAAATAGTCAAGCACGCCTTCTGTGGTTTTTGTCACGTGCCTAACCAACAGGCTAGTGGTTTCCTGCGAAAGTTTCCATGGCCTCAGAAGCCTGTTGAGGCCTGAACTTCAGCCTTGCCATCTCAGCAGATGAGCAAACATCAAATTCACCATGTTCCATATATGGAAAGATGATATTTTTTATGTTGCTTTTGTTTAAAAATAAAAAAACTTTATTTAAAAAAAATTCACCACATTCCTGATTAACAATAGCTCAGAAGGTTTGAGATATTTTCCAGGCTTGAAAGACATGGATTTTCTCCATATTGTAGGTGTGTGTGTGTATATTTTTTTCTGAATGTACATATCTGCACACATAATCTATCTCCAGGACATCCAGATAAACAGTCATGTGAAAAAGAAGGTACACTCCCCTTGATTTCTATGATTTTACGTATCAGGACAGTGAAAATCATTTGGTCCTTAAAAGTTCTTAAAAGTACCATATTTTTCGAGTATAAGATGCACTTTTTCCCCCTAAAAGAGGCTGAAAATATGGGTACGTTTTATACTCCGAATATAGCTTTTTCAAAGCTTTTTTTCAGCCGTAACGAGGCGCTAGCGAGTGAAGCGATCTTCCAGGGAAAGTGATCCCCATGCTTTGCCTTCTCCCTCCGATTCTCAGCTGTTCTTTAGAAGCTTTTTTTCAGCCATAACGAGGCGCTAGCAAGTGAAGCAATCTCCGTGCTTTGCCTGCTTTTCTCATTGCTTCTCTCTCCAAAGATCAGTTGTTCTTTAAAAGCTGTTTTTTATCCCCAAACGGGATAAAAAGCGCAAGCGTGCATGCTCAAAACCAGCAAACTAATGTGCTGAAGCTGACCAGACTATGGACGCTAGCCAGATGAATACCTGGTAGGCAGATTCCCCCCCACACACACTATTTTTCTCCCCAAAAGCTAAGATGTGTCTTATACTCCAGTGCATCTTATACTCTGAAAAATACGATAGGTAAATACAACCATAGATGAACAACGCATGACATATTACATCAGGTCATCATTTATTTTATAAAAAGAAAGCCAAAACAGAGAAGTCATGTGTGAAAACACGTATGATTCAATAATTTTTAGAACCACTTTTAGCAGCAACAACTAGAAGTAATTCTTTTCTGTGTGACTTTATCAGTCTCTTGCAGTGAGGTGTCCAGCGCGTGACCCATCTGGCCCACAGGCCACTAGTTTGACAGCCCTGCTGTAGAGTCCGAGATATAACTCTTTGATTTTTTGTAATTTTTGCCATTGCACCATCTGACCTTTGGCTGAATTTCCTTGAACATCCACTCCTCAGAAGTTTAGTAACTCTCCTGAATGTTTTACACTTGTGAATAATCTTCCCCACTGTAGAATGATGGGTTTTTAATTGTTTGGAAATAGCCTTTTAAACTTTCCCAAATTGGTGGGCAGCAACAATTCCTTTTCTAATATCATTGCTGATTCTTTATTCTTTGCCACTGTGTTAACACACAACTCAATGCCAGAGGCCAGCAAACTCCTATAACTTCGGTTTTTGTAGATGTAGCCACATTTGCTGATGATATTAGAAAAGAAATTGTTGCTGCCATCAATGTGATGTCTGACTCATCGCGACCCCATGGACAACGTTCCTCCAGGCCTTCCTGTCCTCTACCATCCTCTGGAGTCCATTTAAGCTCACGCCTACTGCTTCAGTGACTCCATCCAGCCACCTTGTTCTCTGTCGTCCCCTTCTTCTTTTGCAAGCGTCTTTTAATTTCTTGGCTACAGTCCACATCTGCAGTGATCTTGGAGCTCAGGAAAATAAAATCTGTCACTACCTCCATTTCTTCCCCATCTATTTGCCAAGAATTGAGAGGGCCGGATGCCATGATCTTAATTTTCTTAATGTTGCGTTTCAAGCCAACTTTTGCACTCTCCTTCTTTACTCGCATCAAGAAGCACTTTACACAACTCAGTGCTGGAGACCAGCAAATTCTCACAACTTCGGCTTTTATACATGTAGTCATACTTGTTGATGATCAATTGATCAAGGGCATTTTATTAGAAATACTTAGCTGCTCCTTCATTTCTGTATACTTCTTTATACTATGGAACCTAATGGTGAGAACAAGTAACCAGCAGAATAGCTTGCCTTCAGAAGTTGTAGTGGTCCATCACTGGAGGCTTTTCGAAAGAGACAAGAGAACCACTTGTCTGAAATGGTATAGGGTTTCCTGCTTGAGCTGCAGTTTGATTAGAAGACATCCAAGGTCCCTACCCTGTTACCATAAGTAAAACCATAGAAATCAAAGTGAGTGTAGTTGGTACTGCTAAGATTTTGTGATTGACCCAGTCAAGAAGTGAATTTCATAAATGAAAGGATATTCGAACTTGGATCTACATCAGGGGTCACCAACTTTTCAGACCTCAGGGACTACTAAATTCATAATTTTAAATCCTGCGGACCACTAATATGAATTTTTTAAAATGATAAATAGTATTTACTTTGATATAAAAATTGCAAATATTTTTCATGCAGACCACCAACATTTTCTCATGGACTACCACTGGTCCATGGACCATCGGTGGGTAACCGCTGATCTGGGTAGTCTTCCATGTGTCAAATGAATCATAATTAATGTAAGAGCTTATTAGAGCATTGTGGCATGTTTGCTTTTTTAAAAAAAAAATATTCAAATTTATATACCACCCTTCTTGAGGACTCAGGGCGGTGTACAGCCAAATAAAAACATACAATACAAACATTAAAAACAATTAAAAATATCTCTGTTTGGCCCCAATTTTAAAAAGACAAACCAATTAAAATTATTAAAACAATTTGTTAAGCCAGCCTGGCTTGCTGAAAAAAGAAAGTTTTAAGGGCACGGCGGAAGGCACCGAGGTCTTGGATTCTCCTTATCTCTGGGGGCAGCTGATTCCAGAGGGTAGGTGCCCCCACAGAGAAGGCCCTCCCCCTGGGGGTCACCAGCCTACATTGTTTGGCTGATGGCACCCCGAGGAGGCCCTCTCTGTGGGAACACACAGGTCATTGGGAGGTCGTCGGTGGAAGCAGGTGGTCTCGAAGTTAACCAGGTCCTATGCCATGGACCGCTTTAAAGGTGGTAATCAACACCTTGAAGCGCACCCGGAAGACCACTGGGAGCCAGTGCAGCTCATGCAGGAGCGATGTTATGTGGGAGCACCATGCAGCTCCCATAACTACCCGCGCAGCCGCATTCTGGACCAGTTGGAGCCTCCGGGTGCTCTTCAAGGTAATGTAAACCTTTTCCTTCTTTTTTTTCATCATCCTCAACCATTTTATGCACAATTAAAGATGCACTTTTATTTCAATCTTATAGACAAAGAGGATGGCACTAAGAGTTCTTTGGACAACTGAGGATAACAAGCAACATTGAACAGCAAAACAAGTCAGTCCAGAAATCAAAATATTTTCCATTTCCTTCACAGAGCCTACAATTCTTCACCTTCACCTTCCTCAGCAAGTGAGAGAGAAACGAGAGAAAATCAAGGAAGAGATTTTTAGCTGGGAAAAGTAGAGTATGAAATTCAAGCATGCATTACATGAAAAGTGTTACGGGCTCTGGGAGGAAGAAAACGGCTTGAATCAAAGCTTGTGTAAAAAAGGGATCATCCATATTTTTGACCTCCTCAAGAATATTAGTTGTGGAAGAGCTCCATAGACGTGCCTGTTGTAGGAAAGATACAACTTGCAAATCACAGTTGATTATGCCTGAGAGGATCCAGACTGGAGAAAAGTCATACAAATACTCTGAATGTGGCAAAATCTTTTGTCAGAACAAATCCATTGTGGTCAATGGAAGGATCCATATAGGAGAGAAGCCCTACAAGTGCTCGCAATGCGGTAAATGCTTTAGCAAAAATGGCAATGTGGACTCACACCAAGGAGAAACCCTTTGTATGTCCTATCTGTGAGAAAAGTTTCAGTACCAATTCCAACCTGGTGACACACCAGAGGACTCACACAGGAGAGAAACCCTTTGAATGTCCTGATTGTGGTAAAAGTTTCAGTAACAATTCCAACCTCGTGAAACACCAGAGGACTCACACAGGAGAGAAACCCTTTGAATGTTCTGATTGTGGAAAAAGTTTCAGTCAGAGTTCCCACCTCGTTCCACACCAGAGGACTCACACAGGAGAGAAACCCTTTAAATGTCCTGAGTGTGGGAAAAGGTTCAGGCAGAATTCCAACCTCATTGGCCACCAAAGAACTCATACAGGAGAGAAACCCTTTGAATGTCCTGATTGTGAGAAATGTTTCATTCAGAAATCCAGGCTGGTTCAACACCAGAGAACTCACACAGGAGTGAAACCCTTTAAATGTCTTGATTGTGGGAAATGTTTCAGTCAGAATTCCAGGCTAGTTCAACACCAGAGGACACACACAGGAGAGAAACTCTTTGAATGTCCTGATTGTGGTAAAAGTTTCAGTAACAATTCTAACCTATTGAAACACCAGAGGACTCACACAGGAGAGAAACCTTTTGAATGTCCTGACTGTGGGAAAAGTTTCAGTCAGAATTTCAGCCTAGTTCAACACCAGAGGGTTCACACAGGAGAGAAACCCTTTAAATGTCCTGACTGTGGGAAAAGTTTCAGTCAGAATTCCAACCTCATTGGCCACCAGAGAACTCACACAGGAGAGAAACCCTTTGAATGTCCTGACTGTGGGAAAAGGTTCAGACAGAATTCCACCCTTATTGGCCACCAGAGAACTCATACAGGAGAGAAACCCTTTGAATGTCCTGATTGTGAGAAATGTTTCATTCAGAATTCCAGGCTGGTTCAACACCAGAGGACTCACACAGGAGTGAAACCCTTTAAATGTCCTGATTGTGGTAAAAGTTTCAGTCAGAATTCTAGCCTGGTTCAACACCAGAAGATTCACACAGGAGTGAAACCCTTTAAATGTCTTGACTGTGGGAAAAGTTTCAGTCAGAATTCCAGCCTGGTTCAACACCAGAGGATTCACACAGGAGAGAAACCCTTTGAATGTCCTGACTGTGGGAAAAGTT
>WNWU01019259.1:0-26976 GCA_012654045.1 Ptyas mucosa | reverse complement strand
CACACAGGAGAGAAACCCTTTGAATGTCCTGACTGTGGGAAAAGTTTTAGTCATAATTCCAGCCTGTTTCAACACCAGAGGACTCACACAGGAGAGAAACCCTTGGAATGTCCTGATTGTGGGAAATTTTTAAGTCAGAATTCTAGTCTGGTTAAACACCAGAGGACTCACACAGGAGAGAAACCCTTTGAATGTCCTGATTGTGGGAAATGTTTCAGTCAGAATTCCACCCTGATTCAACACCAGAGGACTCACACAGGAGAGAAACCATTTGAATGTCCTGATTGTGGGAAAAGTTTCAGTCAGAATTCCAGCCTGTTTCAACACCAGAGGACTCACACAGGAGAGAAACCATTTGAATGTCCTGATTGTGGGAAAAGTTTCAGTCAGAAGTCCAGCCTGTTTCAACACCAGAGGACTCATACAGGAGAGAAACCCTTTGAATGTCCTGACTGTGGGAAATGTTTCAGTCAGAATTCCAGCCTGTTTCAACACCAGAGGTCTCATACAGGAGAGAAACCCTTTGAATGTCCTGATTGTGGGAAAAGTTTTAGTCATAAGGCGAACCTGTTTCAACACCAGAGGACTCACACAGGAGAGAAACCATACAAGTGTCCATACTGTGGGAAAGATCTCAGTAGTAGGGTTAACCTTATAAATCATGTCCTTATACACAAAAGGGAGAAACCATTTTAGTGCCCCGAGTATGGACGGTGCTTCAGGAAACTTTTCACCCTTATCGCACACAGGAAAATCCACATGATGCCCGAAGTGATAAGTGTAGAGAAGGCTTGAGTTTCATTTCTAGTGTCCCATTGTAAGTCCAGGTGAGAAATTGACTATTTAATTTGATTAAATTAAATAAAATTTGCCTGATGTTTTGTAGGCAAATATGTAATGGTATTAGATGGAGAAGAGGAAAGAAAATGTTGGAACGTATTACTTTGGTAATGGCTATCTTGCCTTCAGCGTAAGAAGTTTCTGAATATTTATTTTTGTAGAAATTGGGCTATTATGTAAAAATCTTTTTGGGAGTGTTCTTTGCATTTTTATGATTGTAGATGATAGAAATGCTATGTGCCAGGAGTCCCAGCCTTTTTCTCCCTGGGGTCCTCCAAGATTTTCAGCCTCAGAATTTTCCAGCCAGCATCTCTTGGGGATTGGAGCCCTGAGACTATAGATTGTGGCTCCTCATATAAGGAGAAAGCAAGAGGAGAGTGGGTTCAAAGTTTATCTTTTCCTAACAGTTCCAGGAATTCAGTGCACCAAGTACATCTATTCAGATTGTGTCAAGAATGAAGCACGCAAGTGGAAGAAACCATATGAATAGCAAATATATTGGGGGAGTTTAGGGCAGTGATAAAAGCAGCGTAAAATTTCAGATATAAAGGCTGTTCTGCCCTTCATGGTTCAAAAGCCAGAAGAAGCAATTGGATTGAAACATGTCAGTTGCTACATCTTCCTTCCATTTTATTCCATTTGTGGTACATGCTTTAAAACTAGTTCTCCTTCATATGAGGGTTGACTTGTGATTTTATGGACACCTTCTTTTATTGGGAACAATATGGAACTCTTATGCCACTGTTGTCTTCTGTGATTTTTTTTTTAACCAAGCAAACAAACACAGGATTTCCTAGTGGAGCACCATCTATTTATTATCCTGGAAGAACTGGGCTTAACCGAGGATTTTTTAAATAATAGCTATTGTGCACCCTTTGGGTTGCTCTGTTTTATAGACAGTCCTCGCTTACAGCTTACTACTCAGCCTTTAAAATTACACTGGTGCTCAAAAAGTTGACTTACAAATGTTCCTCAAAGTTGTGGCCATCACAAGTTTGTGAAAATATTTACAGACCCCTCGCCTGCTGGACATAAACTGTTTCAACTCCTACTCTCAAAACAACACTATAGAGCACTGCACACCAGAACAACTAGGCACAAGAACAGATTTTTCCCAAACGTCATCACTCTGCTAAACAAATAATTACTTGAACACTATCAAACTAGAGGAGGCATGGCCAGCATCGGGGCAGTACAACGGACTCTTTGGGAGCTCCTAAAGAGCCGTCAATATCTCCGTTGCCCAGGGTCCCGAGTGACCTAAGTCATTCTGTAGGGACCACGAACAAGAGGAGCATAGACTGACCAACACAGGGGGATCGCAAACTCCCTGGTTGGTCAGGAGAAGCTTCTCAAACTAGGTGGCAGAGAAAGCGACCCTAGAAGTCGCTAAGAAGCTGGGGCAGCTGCAGCGGAAGAAAGCAAAAGATAGTATGTGTCATTGAGGTGCGCAAAATTTATATTTTTGAACAAAAAAGTTTCCCTTCATTTCCACTTGTAGAATAATAGAGTGGAAAAGAGGCTGAGAGAGAGGAGTGAGAGTGGGAGTGTATTTGGTGCTCACATCCGGCATTGGGGGGGTGAAGAAAGTGAAAGTCCAAGGCAAAAAGAAACTCCTTTTGGAAGAGAAAAGGAAGAATTTGGGGATTCTTTTAAAAACTAGGATTAACCAATTAAAGAAGTCTGAACTTCTTTTCTGCAAAGAGATGAAATAGTTGCAAATAATTGTGAAATTAAAACTTGAACAGAACTATCCCTTACTTACCTTTTTTGAACACTTTGAAGTATTTTGTTTGGATTCTGTTGTGGTGGATAAATATTGGAAAACTCTTCATTTTGTTTCTGCTTTTTTTGGACCTTGCATAAGTTAATAAAGGGAATAAGGAGTGGATAATTAGAGGGGTTTTTTTTGGCTTACTATTTTTATTTCTGCTCATCCTTCTTGTTCTTGCTATTGGATTTGAAAAGAACTGAATTGTTGAGTAAGTGGATTAAGAGAAGAGCCTGAAGAAATTTTTTAATTTAAAAAAAAATTGTTTGGGATTAAATTTTTGTTTTTATTTTTTCTCTTGGATTTTTTTTTGTGGTGGTGTTTTTTTTTCTTTCCCACTTTTTTTTTTTTTACTGTTGGAATAATTTTTGCACTTTGTTTTTTGGGGGGTTGATTGAAGTCTTTTTCTTTCTATTTTTTTTTAATCCAACCATCGGGGAAAATTAGGAATTTGGATTACAAATATAAGCGGATTATAAATTCATTTTAGATAACATCGAAATGAAGAAATTTACAGCACATCTACATCCAGCAGAATGTATTGACAGAAATAAAAACTTCGGAGACATTGGAACTAAAAAATCTCATACAGTCTCTCCATGATTACTTGAAACAGGATTTAAAAGAAATGAAAGAGATGATTGGGAAAAATGAAGAAAGAATTCAAAAAGTAGAGGAAAAAAACGGAAATGACAGAAAAGAGGGTTGAAGAATTATAAGAAAAATTGATGTCAGCTGACAAAAATCAAGAAAAAACAATAATCTCATTGGAAATGGACCGTTCTGACTATTACCTAAGATTCCAAAATATAGAAGAGGAAAAAGGAGAAAATTTACCAGAGATGATTGCTGAGTGCTGGCAGAAGCTACAGAAGAACCAAAGAAGATTTGAAATGAGATTAATGCAGCCTTTAGAGTACATACAAGATATGCAATGAGAAATAAATTACCAAGAGAAGTACATGTAAGATTTACAAAGAAAGCACTAAAAACAGAGATACTACAAGTAACAAGAAGTACAGCATTGAAGTACAAAGACAAAGAAATAATAGTACTGAGACAACTATCTAAAAGAGCTAGAGGCTTGAGGAGAGAGTATCAATTTTTAACAAAATTTTTAATAACAAAAGGAATGAGTTTCAGATGGTTAATACCAGAAGAAATCTTGGTGACATGGCAAGAACAAAGGCATAGACTGGATTCAATTGAAAAAATGAAGTTATTTTATGAATAATTTTGTGGAGCATTAGAGGATGAATTGGGAGCAACAAGAGAAACTAAACATAAAGATGGAAGAAAAAGGCAAAGAAGAAAACACAAAAGAATAGGAAGAGAGAGCACTAAGAGAAGGAGCAAGATCAATGGACCCAAAGGAACAAAGGGAGACAATAGCGATGAAACTAAAAACTAGTAACAAGTAAAGTTAAATATGGAAGAAGAAATAAAAGCAATATCAATGTAATTGGACTTAAATGTAAATGGATTTAATTCGGCTACAGAAAGGATCAGAATTTTCAACAAATAGGCTAAAGACGGTCATTACATGCTTACAAGAAGTACATATTAGAAAACAACATGCAAAATTATTAGAGTATTCAAAATTAGGAGTCATATTTACTTCATTGATGCAACAAAGTAAAAGAGGAGTAGCTTTATATGTTAAAGAAAAATTAGAGCCTAAATTAATTTTTGAGGATCAAGAAGGTAGAATTGAAATGGTGGAAATAAAAATGAATTTTAAACAAATACTTTTGATAGCGTTATATGCTCCAAATGACAAGAAGGATTTTACAAGAAGTTACACAGGCAAATTATAGAATTGGACTATGAATATATATGCATAATGAGTGACTTTAACGCTGTAATGGATGTGGAGTTGGACTATAAAACAACAAAGATAAATAAGAAACCCAGAAAAACTCTCCCCAAATCTTTTTTTATAATGATTGAAGAATTAAGTATTCAAGATATTTGGAGACAAAGACATTTGAAAGAAAACAATATACCTTTACATTTGTCATGGTTGAGGATAGATATGATATGGAAATCAACAGAACTTACAGATAACATACAAGAAGTAAATATTGAAATAAACACTTGGGCAGACCACAAACCAACAACAATAACTTGGAAAGGACAGTGTCAGTTTTGGAAGACAATTTTCTTTTTTGCTTCTTAACTGCCATATATTTTAGCTGGGGAAGTTGGGAGGGGGTTGTTGGAGCAGTAGAAAGTTAATCATAATAACATTCCGTATTCAAGGACTTTTGCCTGTGCCTGATGAAGACTGCCTGAAGATTGTATCCAGTTGAGTGTGAAGAGTTGATTGGACAATGAATGATAAACTTGTGGGTGTGAGGCAGGGCTGTGAACTGTCAGCTGGGTGTGGAAACCCTGGAAGCTTCCGGATTTGGGTTTTCCCAGATGTGCCAATATGATAGCTCTAATAAATTGGAACTATGAGGAATCTCAGGCCTCAGAGCTTTATGTCATTGGGGGTGTTCCTTGGAACCCTGACATTAACCCAAATCCCCTAAGTAACCAAGCAACACCCCAAAAGGGGGCTGAATGGGGTGCTGAGCCCCAGCACCAACCTAAAGCTTGGGTGGTGCAAAGACTCAGCAAAGATGGGAGAGGAGATTGCAGAGGGAGTCATGGGAGCACATACCGGAAGGTTTATTGAGACCCGGTATTCTCCTTCTGAAGGTGTGGTAAGAGCCCTTGAAGCCACAGAGATGATGCAAAGCCTAGGCACTCAGTCCAGGGAGATGGATTCCAGGAAAAGTTTCCAGCCTGATCCAATTCCAGAGATGGGACCAAAAGAACGATCGCTGGATGTCATCCTGTATCCAGCCCTCATCAACCTGCCTTCATGCTCCCCCCTGTGGAATTTACCCCCCCCCCACCGCCAGGCTGGGGATTCTATCCTGGCCAGGGGTGGATCCAATGCCAGTGGACGCCAACACAGTCTGCTCCCCGTCGTCGGCCCAATTTGCCTCAACGATCCCAGCTCTGCCATGTGGTCTGATCCAGCAGCTAGCAGTGCCAACACAGGTTCCAGTTCAGCCCTCCGCCGCAGCACTCCAACATGTCACTGCCCTGCCAGGGGATGAATGAGGAGATGCTGCTGCCTGGATAGCCCAGCTGCATAATAAGGGGGTTGCTGAATTAAATGATGCTGAAGGTTTTGTTGAGCTGCTCCGGGCCAGATTTGAAGATCGAGGCCAAATCAATGAGAGTGAAGTCATGATAAAGGTGATGAGTCAAGAAAATTGACCCATAAAGGACTTTGTATGGGACTTTAGATGGGTCGCAGGGAACCTTGGACATTGGCTGGACAGAATACTTCTGCATTATTTTAAAAAAGCCATTGATGAAAAAGTCAGAACCACCTGTGGAATCCGGGGGGTGCCAGAGAAACTGCAAGACTAGTATACCATGTCAATAGTGTCAGCACCCTAAGTTTCATTCATCTTAGTGCTGACATGAAGGAAAAAGAGAGAGAAGAAGCAGGCTGACCTTTCACACAGTTGCTGCCTGGCAGAGATATCACCTAGGAGATGGGTTGTGAGGGGATGCAGTAAGAGTGACTTGGGAGATGGCAAATAAGAAGCTGAGTGATGAGGGACGGAAAGGGAAGGGTTTGGGGGTTAGCAGGTCAGTACATGTTCGTTCTAAATAAATGAAAGATTTCATCAAAGACTATTTGTTTGGAAAATATAATTTATTTAAGACAACGTCGGAACCTGACAGAGTGCCAGTACTCCTCTCCAAGCCAAGCTGGCTGAGTTCCAAACTTCCAGCCCTCCCCCGATGTCTGGAGTAAATGAAAGTGCAGTCCGGTAATTATGGCAGAGAGCAAACTTTTCGAAGATAACTTAATTCAAGCAGCTGGACAAGAGCCAGCCCTGATTCCAGCCAGCTTGGATGCAATGAAGCTATGGCCCCTCCCTCCCCCAGCGAAGCTGCAAGCCAAGGAAAAAACCCAAGAAGATAAGTATTCGGGGGTTTTGCCAAAATCCCCAGAGGTTGACGTTCCCTTCCCGAACGTTCAAGACAAGGGGAAGCCCCTAAGTGAGCTGGGTAGGGCAGACTGACTATGGCACTGGCAGCAGGCCAGACACCTTAAATCTTTGGGGGGGGGGGCACTCGAGCTTCCCAAACTGAGATGGCATAGATGAAAGCACAGCCTTTCCCCCCCCACCAGAGCAGAGGGAGAAGAAGCCCAGAGGTACATCAATGGGTCCCTCCCCCCTCCAAAGTAAGCAGGGCAGCCTAGACAGGCCATCCCTGCCCTACCCCAAAATGAATGGAGAGGAAGAGGACCAGCGGGCTCCAGAGCAGGCTTACAGAGGCCCGCACCGGGAGGATAGGGCACCGAGAGGGGACCCACCCCATTTCAGGGGGAAGTTCGATGACGACCCCGATCAGCTAGCGCAATTCCTCGATACAGCTGACATTGGGCGCTATGGACATCTCTATCCATTTCCCAGAGCCCTAGTAAGTGCCATCTCAGAGGGATTTGAAGGAGACGCAAGAAGGTGGTCAGCAGCCCTCTACAAGAACAGGGGCCCCCAATTACGAAACGCAGATGAGTTCTTACAACTACTATGAACCCAATTCGAGGAGGCAGAGGAGGACTCCTATGCGGAGGACGAACTCAGAAACCTAATGCAGAAGGGAAAGCCTATCAGAGAGCACATCTATGAATTCAGGAGAGTCATTGGGACCCTACCTCCCCTACCAGAGCGACTGCTGTTGTACTTCTTTAGAACAAGCCTAGATAAGCGTATCGCCCAAGTGACTGCTTATCAAGACATCTCGAACCAACTATCCGAATGGTTCCGGATAGCAATAAAAGTCGACAGAGGGCTGCGGGCCAACGACATGTCGAAGCAACCAAATAGTGAGGTGAGAGACCACCCGGACCAAGGGCCACCCGGCAGACGAGGAACCACAGCGCCACAGCCCCCCCCAGAGGCCAGTCGCCCCATGAAGCCCACTGAGGTGCTACAGGTGCGGGGGGATTGGGCACCCTGCAGCAGTGTGTGGAACCCCTTGACCAAGGCCAGACCCACAGCCCAGGGCACGACCGGAACGAGGGCCCAAACGTGCCACCAACACACCACGGAGAGTCCTCCCGAGGCCAGAGGTTTTCTCCCACCTGACCGAAACAAAAGTGGTCCCAGATGAGGAAGATCAATCCCCCGAGTCGTATGACAGCGAGGACGAGGGTGAAGACGACCCGATGGTGAGCAGACCTGTCCACCCCTTTCTTTTCCCAATACGCCTAACAGCCTGGAAAACAGGGACCCAAGGGACTTTCCAAGCCCTAATAGATTCAGGCTGCACGAGGTGCCTGATCAACCTGCCCACGGTCCTAAAATTGGGAATCCGTGCTAAAAAACTCAACCACCCCATCCGATTTGAACAAGTTGATGGATCCCTAGTGGGGGGGAGGGGGACTTACGCCACACACTTGACCGAGCCAGTGAGGCTGGAGCTAGCAGATCACTGGGAAACGATTCAGTTCATAATAGCCCCCAAAATGACAGATCCAGTCATACTGGGACTCCCGTGATTAGACAAGTGGGGCCCAATCATTTGGTGGCAAGAGGGAACCCACAGGCCGAGGATTGCAAAGGGCCCCCAAGTCCTACCGCTCCAACCAGGGGAGATGCCCCCCCCACGCAGGGGCCCCAATCTTTCCCACCACAGCAAAGGAGGAAACCGCCAATACAAGGGCCCCTCCCTGAGGGTACAACAGAGCAACTGGCGGCTGCATCCGACAGCTCCCACGACACAGAACAGATCCCAGACGAGTACCAAGACCTTGCAGAGGTGTTTAGCGAGACCGAGTGTGACATTCTACCCCCCCCACCGCGAGGCCGATTGCGCCATTGAAATCATCCCTGGAGCGAAATTAAGCCTAAACTATATGCCATCACGCCCCACGAAATGCAAGAAATGCGGAACTACATAGACAAGAACCTACAAAGGGGTTTCATTGAGTCAGCTAAACCATGGGTCGTGGCACCTGTCCTTTTTAAAGAGAAGAAAGACGGCTCTATGTGTCTGTTGGTTGACTTTAGAGGTATCAACGCCGTCTGCATACACAATTTATATCCCCTTCCCCTCATTAAAGACATGCTAGCTCACCTGGCCAAAGGTAAAGTTTTCACCAAACTAGACCTCCGAGAAGCCTATTACCGAATACGCATCAGGGAAGGGGATGAGTGGAAAACAGTATTCAACTGCCCCCTAGGAAGTTTCCAATTTAAGGTGATGCCTTTTGGACTACAGGGAGCACCAGCGGTGTTCATGCAACTGATAAATGAAGTCCTACATGACCACCTCTACAAAGGGGTTCTTGTCTACCTGGACAACATTCTCATTTACACGGAAACCTTAGATAAACACTTACCCCTCGTCCGCCAAGTTTTGGAGAAACTGCTGAGGGCGAACCTGTATGTTAAACTGTCAAAATGAGAGTTCCACCAATCATGCCTAGACTACTTATGTTACCGAATATCAAACAAGAGGGTAGAGATGGATCCAGCCAAAGTACAATCAGTTCTACAATGGCAACCCCCTCGCACCCGCAGACAACTGCAAAGCTTTTTAGGGTTCGCAAACTTCTACAGACAATTCATCCCCTCGTTTGCAAGAATTGCCAAACCTCTGATGGACCTCCTAAAGACAGGGAGTCTGGCAACGAAGCCCCACCCGGGACAACCCCTACAGTGGGATCTGATCTGCCAACGGGCATTTGAAGCACTGAAAGAGATGTTTGCAAAAGAACCTGTCCTAAGGCATCCTGACCCCGAACAACCCTTCGTCATCCAAGCAGATGCCAGTGATGTGGCAATAGGAGCCGTGCTGCTCCAAAAGAACGGCCAAGGGAGCCTACAACCTTGTGCCTACACCTCCCGAAAGCTCACCGGCACAGAGAGGCGATAGGCAGCGTGGGAGAAGGAAGCGTTCGCAGTGAGATGGGCGCTGCTGACCTGATAACACCTACTAGAGGGAGGCCAGAGACCGTTCGAAGTTTGGACTGATCACAAGAATCTGGAGGCCCTTAGAACCCCACGGAAGTTGTCGCCCAGGCAAGTCTGCTGGGTGCAATACTTCAATCGTTTCGACTTCGAGCTTAAGCACATCCCAGGGGAAAAGAACTTTTTGGCTGATGCACTCTCCAGTACAACAGTGAGCAGGAGCAGGTAGTGAACGCCATCATCCCCTCTACCCAAGTTGTGGATCAGGTGGTCACCAGACGGCAACGGCATGACCAGCAAGGCCAACTTGCAAGCGACATAACGACCAGGCTCAAGACTGAAACAGCGGCGGACTCCTGGTTCCGAGACAATCAACACCTTTTGACAAAAAGGGATGACGTAGCATGGAAGGGGACAAAGCTCTATGTCCCACAGACCCTGCGCACCCTGATCCTCAAGAGGAGCCACAACGTTAAATCAGTGGGACATTTCGGTTTCCTAAAGACTTTGCACTTAGTACGAAGACAGTTCTGGTGGCCCCACATGAGAAAGGACGTAGACAGTTATGTAAAGAGTTGTACCATTTGTGCCACGATGAAGGGACGACCAGGATGCCCTCCCAGACTGTTGCAACCAGTAGCTGAACCGACAAGAACATGGGAGGAGATTGCTATGGACTTCCTAGTAGAACTACCGAGGAGTAGTGGAAATACAGTGATTTGGACTGTAATAGACTTATTCTCCAAGCAGGCACACTTCATTCCTTGCAGCGGGCTGCCCTCAGCCCGCCAATTATCCAAACTGTTCCTTAAACACATCTACTGCCTGCATGGAGTCCCCAGAAGAATCATCTCCGACCGAGGGGTCCAGTTCACCGCAAAATTCTGGAGGGAGTTCCTACAATCCATAGGTTCATCCCAAGGCCTCAGCTCAGCGTTTCACCTGAGTACCAATGGGGGGGGCAGAGAGACTGAATGCCATGATAGAGCAATACTTAAGGTGCTACGTCGATTTCCAACAGTCCAATTGGGCAGACCTCCTATCTTTTGCAGAGGTCGCGTATAATAATGCTGTCCACAGCAGCACGGGGTTAACCCCCTTTAAAATAGTGAGTGGTATGGACTTCGTTCCCATGCCAGAGTACCCGAGGGAGCCCCCTTCCTCAGTCAGTTTGAACGACTGGATGGCAATGTTGAGAGAAACCTGGGAGAACGTTAAGAGGGCATTGGACAAGGCGGCACAGTCCTACAAGAAACAAACAGACAAGCACTGAGCTCCCCAAAGACCATTTCGAGTGGGAGAGAAGGTCTACCTCTCCACCAAGTATTTGAGACTTAGACTCCTGAGCAGGAAATTGGGCCCGAAATTTATAGGACCGTTCCCTATAGTAAAAGTAATCAACCCAGTCACAGTACAACTGCAATTGCCCCGGCTGCTAGGGACGATACACACCGTTTTCCACAGCAGCCTCCTGAAGCCTGTAGTGGGGTCTACTTTAAGGCCGACACCATGTGACCCCCAACTCACTATGAGGTATAGCGAATTCTCTATTCAAGATGGCACAGGGGGCACCTCCAATACTTGATTAAATGGAAGGGTTATTCGTTATCAGAGGCCTCCTGGGTGAAGAGCACAAATATCCAAGCTGACCGCCTTATAGCCAAATTCCATACAGATCACCCGGGCAAGCCGGGGGGGGGGGAGACACACCCTCGGACGGGATAATGGGTATTACCTTGTTTTCCCCTAGGGAAAAGGGGGAGGGGCCGATGTTAGCACCCTAAGTTTCATTCATCCTAGTGCTGACATGAAGGAAAAAGAGAGAGAAGAAGCAGGTTGACCTTTCACACAGTTGCTGCCTGGCAGAGATATCACCTAGGAGATGGGTTGGGAGGGGGACATTCCTGTGAGGGGACACAGTAAGAGTGACTTGGGAGATGGCAAATAAGAAGCTGGGTGATGAGGGACGGAAAGGGAAGGGTTTGGGGGTTAGCAGGTCAGTACTGGCACCGATGGAGTCAGGGCCAGACATGTTCGTTCTAAATAAATGAAAGATTTCATCAAAGACTATTTGTTTGGAAAATATAATTTATTTAAGACAATGTCGGAACCTGACAAATAGCTCTTGATAAAGAAGTTCACCCATGCTGCAACCCCTCAGCTGAGAGGTCCCAGGGAGAACTTTGGCTAGACATCCTCCGACAAACCCTACTGAAACCCATCCTGCTCAATGATCAAATGCTACTGTTGCAAGTGGCTCATCAAACTGTGGAGTGTCTGGCATCTGCGCTGGTTCCACAACCAGCCCTGCCACATCAGCCCGAGGCAGAAGGGACCCACAAAAGCCCCCGGATGCCAGCAGATTTGCCTGGCAGGCAGTTGAGACTTCCCCTCCCCCTGGAGAGAGCGATGAGACCTCAACTAAAGACCTGCCTCCTGGGCTGGCCAGCAGTAGCAGCGGCGAAGACTACCCAATGGTAAATGGGACCATCCATCCCTTTGCGGTTAAAGCCAAGCTGACAGTGCCAGAGACGGGTGCATGGAAAGGTAGCAGCAATAATAGACACCAATTGCACCCATTGCTTAATTAGCTTCCCCATTGTGGAACAGCTAGGCATAAAGACTTATAAAGACTCTTAAGCCACCCCATACACTTTCAGCAAGTAGACAGGACCTTAATAGGTGGGACCCCTGCTACATGGGTCACTGAGCTTGTCAGATTGGAACTGGGGATCCACACACAACTCAGTTGATTCTACTAGCCCCCAAAATGGCAGAAACAATCATCCTGGGACTCGCCTGGCTAGACAAATGGGCCCCTACAATCAAATGGGAGGATGGCTCTGAAAAGTCATGATAGGGGTGGGCCACTTGCCACCCGTCCCTCCTGAAGTGGAACCCACTGAGACAAGCCCTCAGGGAGATCACCAACGAGATATAGCCACGACGGCCATCAAAGTCCTATGTGAGACTCCCCAGGTCCCCAAGGAATACAGGGACCTGGCTGAAGCATTCAGTGAGGAGGAATGCAACATCCTCCATCCTCATTGCCACACTGACTCTGCGATTGAGATCGAGCCCGGGGCCAAACTCCCTAAACCAAAGATGTACTCAATGACCCCAAAAAAGATGGCTGAGCTGAGGAAGTACATTGATACTAACCTAGCCAAAGGGTTCATCCAACCTGCAAAATTTAGAGTAGCCGCCCCAGTGCTGTTTAAAGAAAAGAAAGATGTGGGGATGAGGCTCTGCATGGATTTTCGTGGAATAAATGCATTATGCGTGGAAAACACCTATCCCATTTCCCTCATGAAAGACCTACTGAACTACCTTTCAAAAGGCAAATTGTTTACTAAACTTGACTTGGGAGAAGCCTACTACAGGGTGCGCATAAAGGAAGGGGATGAATGGAAGACTGCTTTCAACTGTCCGTTAGGTAGCTTCCAATTCAAAGTCATGCCCTTTGGTCTCCAAGGAGGTCCTGCTGTATTTATGCAATTGATTAACGAAGTGCTGCATGAACATTTATACAAGGGGGTTCTAGTCTACTTGTATGACATTCTCATATTCAGTGAGACATTAGAATAACATGTGAAACTAGTCCGACAAGAAGCTGTCCAAATGTGAGTTTCACAAAACTTCTCTGGACTACTGAGTATCTAACGAAGGCATAGAGATGGATCCCGGGAAAGTGCAAGTCCGACTTGACTTGCAGACCCCTCACACCAGGAAACAGCTGCAAAGTTTCCTGGGGTTTTCTAACTTCTACTGGCAATTCAGTAGAAGCAGCCGAAGCATATAAAAAGCAAGCAGACAAGCATCGATCTGTCCAACTCCCCTTTTGGGTGGGAGGTCGCATGTATCTTTCCACCAAATACATATGTTTGAGTTTGAAGAGTAAGAGGTTAGGACCAAAATATTTAGGTCCCTTCTCCATAGTGAAGGTGATTAACCCAGTGACTGTACAGTTAAATCTCCCCCACATACTGGGAAAAATTCATCCTGTTTTCCATTGCAGCCAGTTAAAGCCTGCTGTGGGATCTAAATTGAGACCTCAACCTGCTGCTCCCCCAAAGCCGATTGTGGTGCAGGGTGAGAATCCTTATGAGGTGAAGAAGATTTTGGTCTCTAGATTGCAGAGGGGATGTTTGCAATATTTGGTTCATTGGAAGGGATATCCCTTGTCTGAAGCCAAGTGGGTGAAGAGTTGGGATGTCCAGGCAGACATCTTAGTTAGGCAATTTCATGATAAATTCCCTGATAAGCCTAAGGGTCCTCCTGGGAGAGGGGGAGAGATGGTTAATGTGCTAATTGTGTTAACCCCTGACTTCAGTCTTGTTCCAGAATGCATCCCTTTCCTGTGGGGGGGGGAGGCCTGTCAGTTTTGGAAGACAGTTTTCTTTTTTGCTTCTTAACTGCCACATATTTTAGCTGGGGAAGTTGGGAGGGGGTTGTTGGAGCGGTAGAAAGTCATAACATTCTGTATTCAAGGACTTTTGCCTACGCCTGATGGAGACTGCCTAAAGATTGTATCCAGTTGAGTGTGAAGAGTTGATTGTACAATGTGATGAATTTGTGGGTATGGGGCAGGGCTGTGAACTGTCAGCTGGGTGTGGAAACCCTGGAAGCTTTCAGATTCAGGTTTTCCCAGATGTGCCAACATGACATTTCTAATAAATTGGAACTATGAGGAACCTCAGGCCTCAGAGCTTTATTTCATTGGGGGTGTTCCTTGCAACCCTAACAGACAGAAGAAAAAGATAAGATGGAGATTAAATCAAATAATATTAAATGAAAAAGAATTCCAACAGACAATGGAAAAGGAATTAGAATTTTTCTTCAAAATAAACAAAAAGGAAGACACATCACTTCAGAATGTATGGGATACAATGAAAGCATATATTAGGGGTTTAGCAATAACTCATCTGGGAAAGAAAAATAAAAGACAAATACAGAAGAAATTAGAAGAGGAGTATAAGAAACTAGAGAAAGATTTACAAAAAGATACATAAAGTAATAAAATTAGGAAACAAATGGAAATGAAAAAACATGAAATAAATTTGAATGAGCAAGAATTTTTGGCAAATAAATTAAGAACATTCAAACAGAATTTTTTTGAAAATGCGAATAAACCGGGAAGATGGCTAGCATACAAAATAAAAAGAGAAAGAGAAGAAAACAATAAAATATTTACAAGATGAAAAGGGAAAAATATAGAAGTGAAGAAAAGAAGAAAATAACTCAAAATTATTATGAAAAGCTTTACTATCAAGAGAAACTATCTGAAGAGAAAATAATTTTTTTAGAAAAATCAGATTTACCTAAAATACCTGAACAATTCAAGGGGATCTTAGAAGAAATAATAACAATGATGGAGCTAACAGAAGCGGTTAAAAAACAAAAAAATGGGAAAGCACCAGGTACAGATGGACTACCAGCAGAGCTATATAAAACATTTCAAGAGGTATTAAGCAATGTAATGCTGGAACTATTTAATGAACTTTTATTGAAAGCAAAAATGCCAGACTCATGGATAGAGGCCAGTGGTGGGTTGCTCCCAGTTTGCAAGAACCGGTAGTAAAAATTTGTAGTAGTTCCGACAACCGGTAATAACATCAGCTGGCCATGCCCCCGAAATGGTCCCTGGCCTGGCCGCCACTTGCTTACCCTGCCCACCTCATCAGAGGTTTGTTGTTGTTGTTTTTTTTAACTTTTTAAAGCATTTTTTCTACAACCTCTTCAGCTGAAAAAATGCTTTTAAAATTAAAAAAAAAAGCCTCTGATGATCCGGTGGCTCAGCTGGGATCGTCAGAGGCTTTTCAAAGCATTTTTTCTACAACGTCTTCAGTTGAAGAGGTGGTAAAAAAAATGCTTTGAAAAGCCTCTGACGATCCCAGCTGAGTTGCCCGATTGGCAGAGGCTTTTCAAAGCATTTTTTTTCTGCAATCTCTTAAAGTTGTAGAAAAAATGCTTTTAAAAGTAAAAAAGAAGTTGGCCATGCCCATCCAGTCACATTACCCCCCAAAAAAGCCACGCCCACGAAATAAGCCATGCCCACAGAACCAGTAGCAAAAAATTTTAGAACCCACCCCGATAGAGGCCTATGTAACACTCATATCCAGTGAGAGAAAAATGAATTATTCCTGTAAAAACCATAACCTAAGTAACACCATATTTAACCTTCATATAACCTGATTTATATAACCTGTGAATAGGACATGCATAAGCATTATATTCTGGGAAGGATAAGGGAACTGTGAGGCTTGTTCTGAGGAAATAGATGTTTTGTACATTCTAAATTGGGTCAGGCTGACCCAAGCTCTATTGAAAAAGAGGAAGAATAATTATGAAAACATATTTAAAGGGTATTTTCAGAGGGGAACTTCAGGGCAGAACATACAATGAAAGCCAAAAATGTTATATAACAACCGAAAACAATATCTAGTGGGGGCATTTTGCTGATCGTCTGAAACTGTATTTAAACCATGTAATAAGACGTTCTCTCTCTTTCATGGGAGAACCCTTTTGCAAAAGCCTGAAATATTGTCACGAGTATTTTCAGGGTTGCTGCAGCTACATGATTAGCCACAAAAGAGGTATGGCCTCAATCAACACATCTGCTGTAAGCAATTACCTGCAAGCCTTCCCTGCCCTAGATAATTGCAGGTTTGCTCACAATATAAGCAAGCATCTTTTAGCTTGCTACTCGGGCCTTGACAACCGGTCAGGCCTGATCCAGCTAGTGTTCACTGCTGGAAGAAGATTGCAGAGCCCAACATGATGCTGTAGAAGGGAGGAGATGCAGATAAGGACTCCAGATGCCGGCTGCTGAGATACTCCCACAGATGCTTGTGTTTTTGCTGTTTTTAAGCACACAAGCCAACGATTAGGTTGTGCTGGAAATTCTTCTCCACACAGACCCTCAAGCCACGTTGGTGCTTGAACTGCTTTTATTCTCAGGTGACCTTTTTTATTGTGAAGTCTTCGCTGCTGCCCTTCGTTTGCCTTGATGACGTGTCAACGCCAAAGACGTCCACCTTTGTATTAACCTTTGTTTCTTGTGAACTGTTTTTGGTATTGTGGAGAGGAATCTAGGGAGATAGCCTGGCTTCACATACCCAAATAAGACTTTGCTTTTAATGTGGTTTTTAAAGGCACAGTGTCTTTTTAAATATTTTAAATTAAATTATATATTTATTCAAGGCTCCTTTGTCGGCTTTATTTCAATCCCAGTGCTTTTGCCCGTGAGCTGGTTCGCGGTCCGGGGTACCCCTCAACCCCACACCCCACAAATATATATATAGCTTTATTACAAACTATTCTAAAAAAAGAAGCAGACATACTGCGAACTCCGGAACTTAAGATTTTAACATTTTAAAAGAATTAAAATTTAGAATTAAAAAGCCCAGGTTTTGGGCACGTTATGTCGATGACACGTTTGTCATCATTAAACGGCGAGATAAGACCAGCTTTATAAGAACCCTCAATTCCATATATCTGGACATTCAATTTACAATGGAGGAAGAGACCAACAACACGCTAGCCTTTCTGGATGTGCTGGTCAACTGCAACCCAGACGGGAGTCTTGACACACCCATGCATCGGAAAAGCACGAACCACAGACCGTATTTTACATAATGAGAGCAATCACCCCATGGCACATAAAATCAGTTGTATTCGGGCACTGTTCAATAGGATAGACACTCAGTGTAGTACACCAGTAGCTAAAGCCAAGGAGCGGGCATATCTTTATCAGGTCTGCAAGCTCAACGGATACTCAATGGACTTTATCTGAAGATGTGCTACATCTAGGGTGCGGCAGCCTACTGAAGGTGTTAGTGGAACTGCTGCATGGAGGGTGCTCTGATATGTACAGGGGGTATCCGAAACTGCTGCACGCATCCTCTCGGCACATGGAGTCAAAGTGGCGCATAAGACGGACCAAACATTGAGAATGAGAGTGATGCACCCAAAGAAAGCATTATCCAAGGAGGAGACATCTTCAATAGTTTACTGCATCAACTGTAGTAATTGTGCAAGCAATTATGTAGGGGAAACGGCCAAGCGGTTACAGACCAGAGTACATGAACATGAACTGGTTGTCTGACGCAAGGAACAGCACTCCCAGATCTGGACACATATGAAGGAGCACAACCACACATTTGATTTTCAAGAGGCTGAGGTTATTGCCCATGATAAGACTAAAGGAGGACACCTACTAAAAGAAGCCTGGTTCTCCAATAGCAATTCTATCAACAGGCATATTGAACTGCCACCAGCCTATCAGGCTTTGAGACACCAGAAAGACCCTGCAGGAGGAGCAGAGATGGCTTTCCATCAGTGAGCAGAGACCAAAGACATCCACTCCCCACCTCTGGGCATGCAGACTCAGCCTGTGAAGGCACAGTTAGTCCTGACCAAACACAGAGCAACACGGCAGGTCTGTCTCAAACTGCAACAGATAGGATTAATGAGAAACAAACCTGGCTGACCACGAGATCACAGACAAGGCAGCAAATCGCAATAGCTGACAGGCTAACACCACCCCCCACTGATAAGCAAGCTAGGAGGGAGGAAACAGTAGGAATCAAGCCTCCATCATCCAGCATGACGAGAACAAAAACAACACAGCTGATTATAAGTGGGAGACGGCTGGAAGGGCCTATTACACACACAAGGGCTAAATTGATTAATGGCATATAAAGGCAGAGATCTCTGTAATGGTAGCTTAATACTCTGACGATGTCAGCAGATGGCTGACAAAAGCTTAGTAAAATAAATTTTTAATTTATTTAAGAGCCTTGGATAGTACAGTGGTCTAAAGCACCCTGTTATTAACACCAGCTGCCTGCAATTATTGCAGGTTCGAATCTCACCAAGGCTCAAGATTGACTCAGCCTTCCATCCTTTCTAAGGTAAATTAAGGACCCAGTTTGTGGGGGCAATAAGCTGACTTTGTGTAAATATACAAAAGTATGAAGGCTATTGCTTAGCACATTGTAAGCCGCCCTGAGTCTCCGGAGAAGGGCGGCATATAAATCAATTTTTTTAAAAAAAAATTCTTTTAAAACCTTAAATTGCAGAGTTCACAGTATGTCTGCTTCTTTTTTTACTATATAGCTTTATATATATATATATATATATATATAAATAAATCTGCTTTTTACTTGTCCATGGTCTCTGTTTCACTTTTTATGAGGTTTGCTGTTTTTTTAAATCTCACACCCAAAGATTATTCAGATTTGAAATTAATAAAAAACTACAGACCGATTTCACTGTTAAGTGTGGATTACAAGATTTTCACTTCAATAATGGCGAACAGACTAAAAAGGCTATTAAATGAATTTATACATATGGATCAAAATGGGTTCTTATCTAAAAGGCAAATTAGAGATAACATGAAGATAATTTTGAATACTTTGGAGTATTATGAGACTAACTCAGAAAAACAAATGGTGATGATATTTCTAGATGCACAGAAATCTTTTGATAATGTGAACTGGCAGTTTATGATAAAGCAACTTCAGATAATGGACTTCACTACATTTTATAGTGTAAACAATATACCGTATTTTTCGGAGTATAAGACGCACCTTTTTCTCCCCCAAAAGGGGGTGAAAATTTAGGTGCATCTTATACACTGAATGTAGCCCTGCCTACCCACTGGCCCCCACCCTTTGGCCTGTGCCTCGCAGCAGTTACCTCCTTGCAAGCAAACAGCAAGAAAAAACAGCTCCTGCTAATTAGCACAAGTTGATTAGATCAACCTCCCGACTCTCAGCTGATTTGCTCTCAGCTGTTTTGCGCAGGGCTCTGCTGCTTGCTGCAAAGAGGTAAATTGCTGGAGCAGATTTTTTTCCCCCTTATGCTAATCAAGCTATGCTGAAAACGAAACAAAGTAAAGCAGGTTGTTTGCTGCAACGAGGCAAAATTAGGCAGAGGCAGAGGGTGATTTCTTTTTCTTCTTTTTCCTCACTAAAAAAGGTAGGTGCAAACAATGGGAAATTTAGGGCAAAAGAGGAGAGTTCAAGATTTTAAAACACAAAAGAAAAAAAGGAGAAAGAAAAAGGCAAAAATAAAAATGGGAACGGAGAAAAAAGAAATGAAAGAGAAAGATGTTATACATATTTAGAATTGAAATATGAATAGTAGTAAGAAATAAATGGGAAATCATGATTGTAAAAATAAAATGAATAATAATTGGAATATTTGTCCTTGTATTTTTGAAATCTAGACAATTATAAGTTTTTATTTTTTTATTTTTTTTAGAAATATGAATAAGTATAAACTGTAATAATTGAAATACCTTTTATGGTATATGGTAGTGAAAGTAAAAAGGATTAAGTCGTAGCTTGGATAACAGCTAGAACATTTTTAAATTAAATTAGGGAAATTGTAACGATTGAAATATTTTTAATTATATATTGTGATGAAAGTAGAAATGATTCAGTTGTGATTTGAAGGATTATATGGGCAAAACTATCTGGGTTATTGGGAGAGTTTAAGATGTGAAAATGAGTATCATAAGGGGAAAGTTCTATTTAACTAGGCAATTGTAATAATGGAGATACTATTAATTGTATATTGTGTTGAAAGCAGAAATGGTTAAGTTGTGGTTTGGAGGAATATATGGGGGAAATTATTTGGTTTATTATTATTGGTAAGTATAATTAATTGATTTGTAAGAAATTGGATTGCATGGAAATAATTGGAATATTCATATTGATTAATATATTAAAAAAGACAGTTATATAACTGATTTATATTAAAATGTTGAATTTGTATTAAACAATTGTAATATTACATAATTAACCAATGTGAGGATGGATATAAAAATAGATGACAATGGAAAGGAGTGTAATATAGAATAGAAGGGGAAAATTGAATTTGATTAAGATTAGAGATGGGGATGAAAGGTAATATTGGTTTTTTAAAAAAATAGATGAATAAATATGGCAAAAAGGAATTATAGAAATTGTAAATTTAATTGAAATGTTTAAACACTGTTTAAATTTATGAACCGGCCAAATACTTTGTTCAAAGAAAATACATTGTATGTATGTGTGTTTGTCTAAAAAATAAAAAAAAACTTTTTATAAAAGAAAACAAAACCAAAAAGGTAGGTGCATCTTATACTCTGATGCATCTTATACTCTGAAAAATACGGGATGTGTGTGTGTGTGTGTGTGTGTGTGTGTGTATGTATATGTATTTCTCTTTAGCCAGGTTCTTCCAATGTAAACCAAGATTTTATGCAGCCCTAGTTCGCCAAGACACTTCCAATTTTACGCAGGAGAAAACCCGAATAACCAAAGACCTACATACAAACACCCGCGAAAACCTCAGAAAACATATATATATATAAACAATATATAAATGCATTCTTATTCGTGTGGGAGAAAGTTAGAGATAAATACTATTTAAAAATTCCAATATGGTTATCAACAATAGAAGCATTGATACACCCAAACATGGTTAATTTTAGAAAGATTTTTAGATTTACTTAGAGATAAGGGGGAACTGAAAGGGAAACAAGAACTGGAAGAACAAGAGATTGTGATAGAGTGGTATATGTATATGCAAATACAAGCAACATGAAAAAGATGTAAAATTATATGGCTTTTATTTAGAAATGACAGATCTGGATAGGATACTCATGGGAGTAGAGGATAAAATAATTTTTAAAAATTATAATTTTCTACTTAGCATGGAATTAGAAGAACAACAAGTAAAGGAAACAATGATTGCTTGGAAAAAAATTGTGGATACTCAATTGAGCTTGATAGATGGCAACAGTTATGAGAAAGGAACTATAAATTAACAATGTCCACTGCATACAAAGAGAATCAATATAAACTGTTTTACAGATGGCATATGCCCCCTGAAAAATTGGCAAAAATGTTTAAAGACAAATCAGCCAAATGTTGGAAATGCCATCAAATACCAGGATCTTATTATCATATGTGGTGGACATGTTCAGAAGTGAGAGTCTATTGGAACCGAATTAAGACTTGGTTACAAGAAATGATCCAACAACATATTGACTTAAAACCTGAACTGTTCCTACTGGGTATCCTACCAGAGAAAATTAATAAAGAAATGTATATTTGATTATATGTATAATAACTGCAGCGAGGATAGCATTTGCGCAAAGATGGAAAGCAGAGAAAATCCGTTGGAAGGGGAAGTAATTAAAAAATTTTTAGACTGTGCAGAAATGAATAGATGATTAAACCTTGATTAAAGAGAGAGAAGATATGGAATATTTTAAGATATGGGGGAAATTTTATGATTGGTTAGAAAAGAGAAATGTTGATAATTAAATAGAATGTTATATTAAATGTATTGTACTTGGGGGGGGATATGGTAATAGAGAAATGGAAATTATTTTTTTTTAAATTTTATTTATATGCTGCCCTTCTCCGGAGACTCAGGGTGGCTTACAATGCGTTAAGCAATAGCCTTCATACTTTTGTATATTTTATACAAAGTCAGCTTATTGCCCCCACAATCGGGTCCTCATTTTACCCACAAATTGGGGGCAATAAGGAAGAAATGAAGATAGGAGTAGTAAACAAAAAGAACTTGTTACTGAAGAAACATCGAGATGACACACAGAAGGATTGATGTATTATATGTTTGTCTATTTAAAAAAATAAAAAAAAATAAAAAAAACCTTGATGTGAGTGATTTTGAGTTGGCCATGCCCAGCCAGTCACATGCCCACCTAGTCACGCCCACCCAGTCACATGACCACCAAGCAAGCAACATCCACAGAACAGGTAGGGAAAATTTTTGAATTTCACCACTGTTAACACACACACACACACACACACACACACACACACACCTTGCTCTAAAGTTAGATCAAGAAGTGTGAGTGTATTGTAAGAAGTAATCACAAACACACCTCCCCCGGAGAATGAAATATTTTGGGGAATATTAAAAAGAGACAGAATATTATATTTCCCCAAAGGAGAAATGGGAAAAAAAAATCTTAACAAAGGCAGAAAGCAGCCCCAACAACTTCCAGCAGATGCCTGAAGTCTTTAGAGATGGATATTTTGTGCCCATTAAGAAATCCAGGCCAGTTTATTCACAAAGAAAACACCTTCAACTCCAATTGATGGGATTAAAATTTGCATTCCCCCACCTAAATTCTAAGGACAGGACATGACCTTTTGGGACATAATAGGATTAACCCGCCACCATTGAAAAAGCATAAGACACAAACGCCCCTTCATTGCACAATCCTGAGAACAGTTCATACTTCAAAGCACAGAAACCAATGCACACATTCAGCCATTTTGTCAGCTTTCCCAGAACTACATGCTGTTGTTGGTTCTGCTCTTCAATAAACAGAATCCTTTTCAATCAGCCTCCATTTTATTTCCAGCGTCCTTCTCCCGGCTTGGAACTGGACCAGATTTTTCTTCAAACACTACCCACATTTATGTGTGTATGTATTATCTCTCTCCAGGACTTACAGATATCTTTGATGATACATAATTCTACCAGTAAAAAGGGGGAATTGGTTTGTTATTTGAGCACATGTTGAAAAATTAAAATCCTTAAAACAGAAGAAAGCTAGGAAATGGATCCTCCTATTCAGAACAAGGCATTCTCCATAGGATTGTGAAGAGACCCTGTAAATCTATGGTGGCCAAAAATCAGAAGGCTCCTTTGCAGACTAAGAAATTTTGTGAAAAGGCTTGCAGGAGCTGCGTCTTTTGATGCAATGTGTTAGAAAAGGCTCTACCAGACTCCTCCTGACATACTGCATAAAGTTAGATATTGAGGAAATGGCAGCATCTCCAGCCAAAAATTGCATGAGTGAAGGATGGTGGCCTTGTAGTCCAATGACATCTGCAGGTCTGCCATGCTCCTCTTCAACGTCAATACAAGCCTAATTTTCACTTTTTTTTAATTTCATTTATATGCTGCCCTTCTCCAAGACTCAGGGCAGCTTACAATGCGTTAAGCAATAGCCTTCATACTTTTGTATATTTATACAAAGTCAGTTTATTGCCCCCACAATCCGGGTATTGTTGCTGTGGATTAGTGCATGCAAGTTTCTTTTACTAATGCAGTGATTTTCAGTCTATTTTTTAAAAATCCAGGTGCTTGCTTTTCATCCCTTGGATTTTTGGGGGGGTGATATGGGTGAGCCTCTGGGGGGCCCAGCTGGAGGATTTGGTGTTGCCCGGCAGCCCCCAATTTCCCCCCTCCCTGCAGCAGCTTCAGCAAAGGGATTAAACGCAGAGAGCTTTCCTTTTACCCCTAGAGAGGAGGCAGAAACGGTGTGGGAGCCCAGTTTCTGGGCCCTTCCGTTCCTTTTCTAGGTTATGCCAGATTATGTGGAGATCCTCTCATGGGGAGAGGCAAACATGGATTGATCAAAAACAGAGGCAAACATGGGTTGATCAAAAACAGATCATGTCAAACAAACTGTCAGGGTTCCAAGTAATATACGTTCCCGTGGTTTTCACCTAATTAAAAGTAAAAGTTTTGTCACTTTCTCAAAACAGTCACATGGTCCAATCAGGATACAGTCCAGTTGCTAGGTGATCTCAGTTCCCTCCTTCCGAGCATCTGATGGTCCTTGATTCCCAAGAGAAAGTATTTCGTTTTGGCTACACTACCCCAGTTATCTCTACTCCCCACTCCCTATCCCTCAGCTCCAGATGTGGCAGCACTGAAGCCTCAAAATGGCCTTGGTCAGGTCAGCTTCAGGGTTGACAGGTGGGCCCCCCTCAATTGAAATGACTTCCTGCAAAGAGAAGAAACCACACAGAGGTTAGTCAAGATTTAAGAGCTGAAACTGTGCTGTAATAAAGGTTTGTTTTCTGGGGGTGTGTGACATTGCGACGGTACAGTATTGACTTAGTGGGGCTCCGCTAAGACTGCCAAATTCTACCTGTCAGGAGGCCACCTAGGGGGCTGAAAGTCACCCCGGAGATGAAGTAGAGGGGACATTCTGTGGATCATGAGGAGGAAAGCACCCCCTTGCAGGTCCAGAGGAAGCCTTCAAACTGGCAGAAGACGATGGCCATTATGGCCAGAACAAGCTGGGACAGCCCGACGGAAGAAGGGATTGAGGATTGAGCAGCAGTGTGAGTGACCTGGGTGAGATTTTCTTTTTTTCTAATTTCTGGGTGGAATTTTCCCCAATAACTTTTCTTTGAGGGTGTGACTCAAAAAGGAGGAGGCAGGGTGTTCCATTTCCCACTCCCCAAAGCTTAGCGGCAACTAAGATTTTGAGCCTTTGACAAATCCGGAAAAAGCCTGTTCTCATTTAAAAAATAAGAGACACGGGTCAAAAATTTTGGAAAGCCTGGACTGGTTCTCCCTGGGTTTTTTTTTCCTACATTAAAAAAGAAAATTGAACTGATTTTATGATTATTACATTTAGATGGAGTTTTTTTTAAAAAAAATTCTTTTTTTTTGTGTCTTCAACATAAAGTAGTAAAAATGGAAAACTAAGTAAGCATGACACCTAATGGTTGGAGAGGATACTACAATTGGATTGAAGAAGTCTGTTATGACTGTGGTGGGTATTTTTGGAAAGGAGTTTGAAACAAAACAGCACCTGCAGATTGCTTACTTTGAAAGTTTGGAGATACAGAGGGAAAATATTGAAGGCCTTTGAACTATGCATTGAACTATTGTGGATTAACAAATTGAACTAATAAAGTGAAGAAGAGAAACAGCTTGGATTTATTTTGAGACCAAGTGGATGATTTTTCTCCTGGTTTTTTTTTTCTTTTTTCCCCTTCTTTTTTCCTTTTTTTTTTTTATTCCTGGATTGGTTGGATACATCAAACTGTGGGTTTTGTGTTTTTTCACATTTTGGAATTATAAATATATTCAATAGTGAATTGAGATCTCTAAAGTCTTGGGGAATTGGTGAGCCTTGTGGATTACAAATATTTACTATTGAGAGAAGAAGGAAGCAGTAGCGGTCAGCCCCGACGCATGGCTGTGTGTCAGGGCTGCCATTCTGGTGGGCGCGGAGGGTTCTGGCGAAGTGGCAGCTCCCATGGCACCCTGGCTCCTCAGCTTACCTCCTGGCCACCAAGCAACATGAAGATCCCTCTTTGCCTGCCTCTTCGTCATCTCCCGGCCTGGCAGAAAGCTTTCTGAATGGACTGGACAGCGAGCGCAGCTGGGAGCTGCTGACTGAGCAGCTGTTGGGGATGGCTGAGAGGCTGAGAGACTGAGGATCATGGAAAGTTTTGGAAACAGCTGTAATGATGGCTAATCTGGAGGAGTAGCCAGTGAGTTGGGAGCGTGCGGGAGTAATGCCTAATTGCAGTATCTAAGGGAACATGAATGGGGAGGAGCCAGGTTAAGGGTCACCTGGATGATAAAGCTTTATAAGGTGATGGGGAGCACAAAGCAGTAGCTCCAACAAAATCTTCTTGTATTGATTTATGAATGTTAGTTCAAGCTGGTAAAGGATTCAAACCATCATTTGTGTGTGTTTTCTTTATAAACTGGAACCTGACAGTTTGTTGGAGCTCACAACAACTACCATGGCTGAAAGTACGGTGTCAGGGTTGGAGACTGCAGACTTGGAGGAATCCATGGCAGCCACAGAAGTTACTGTGATGGAGGCTGTGCAGCCAGCAGAGGGAGTTCCCCCAGTAGTAAGACCCAAGGAACGCCCGGCCTTGGGGCAAGGAACATTGAAAGACCAGGAGGGTTTGGAGTCTGGGCAGAATGGAATATATGATTGGTGGCTGAGGGCTCCAGGGCCGGGGGATTACCAGGCTCAACAGTGCCAGTCAGCAGCTCACCCCTTCTGGGGTCACTTTCTCTCAAAGGAGGGAGAGGAGGATCCCCGATGGCGACTGGAGTTACTCCACAGCAGTGGGCAGCCAGACGTTTTACAAGAGATGTTTGGGGCTGTGGGGTTTATGGGTGCAGGGCAGACCAGAGACTGGCAGAAATCCACGACAGCAGCTCATCCTCTGCAGGAACAACACCCTCCTCTAGATGCTGTGCCTAGCCGTCTCCGGGACCCCAGGAAGGGGCAAGGATATGCGAGGCAAAGCCCCAGGGGAGTGCAGGACCAGAGGACTCGAACAGACGTGGCACAGGCAAGCCAAGTGTCGTATGCCTTGCGGGAGGACAGGGAGGACCCTCGGGGCTATGGGGCCCCAGGCCCAATGGCACGTACAGCTGCAGGCCCAATGGCACATACGGCCCAAGGTCAGCCTGCAGTTGGGCATTGGGATCCACCAGCAATTAGATCAGCATTCAACAGGAGTGAGGAAAAGGTGGCCCTTTTTATAGGGCAAGTACTAAACCACATGGATAGGTACGGCCACCTCTATACCTCCCAGTGGGACAGATTACGGCGGTGAT
>WNWU01019239.1:0-28170 GCA_012654045.1 Ptyas mucosa | reverse complement strand
ATAGAATAGAATAGAATAGAATAGAATAGAATAGAATAGAATAGAATTCTTTATTGGCTAAGCATGATTGGACACACAAGGAATTTGTCTTGGTGCATATGCTCTCAGTGTACATAAAAGAAAAGATACATTCGTTAAGAATCATAAGGTACAACACTTAATGATAGTCATAGGGAACAAATAAGCAATCAAATCATATTAGGAAACAATCAATATAAATCGTAAGGATATCAGCAACAAGGTTACAGTCTTTACAGTTTTTTACAGTTTTGTAAAATTGTTGATATCCTTGGAGTCTTAAAATACCATCAAAATAAATCTAATTTTATTTTTTCTTTATTTATATTCTATGTTTCTAGACCATCCATCTCCCTCAAGGAGGGGCTCTGGGCGGTGTATGTTTAGGAGCTTGCTTTTGTGTTAAGTGTGAGTTGTCTGTGCAAGGGAAGATAGTTGGTTCTTCTCCTTTTGCTTTTTTCTGGGTATAATCTGGATGTTTGCAGTCTGCAAACAAAGGTCATTGATAAGTACATTGCCTTATACTAAGCCTGTTGTTTTTCTGTTCAGATTGAGGGAGACTTAAAGGGTTTTTCTTTAGCTGTAACAGTGATTTAAAAAATTATTGTCATTTTAAACAATGCTCATCTTCTAGCTTTTGGAAGATGTTTCCTGATTGAGGACATGCCCCAAAACCAGAATCCGAACCAGAAATATTATCGGATGATGCATTTGTAGGCTGGTCTTTTCATTCTGCAATCTGACATGTGCAACTTTAGTAGGTACATTATCTGGTTTTTGACTGCTGTAATATTTTAAAATCTAATGCAGTAAATATTAAATTAAGTTGTCATTGATAGTCACCCAGAGTACTTTCGAGGAAAGATATTAATGCTTACTAGATGTGCTTTTATTTGGGAAATAAATAATTAAAGGTACCGTGTTTCCCGAAAAATAAAACCCTGTCTTATTTATATATTTTTTGAACCCTGAAATAAGCGCTTGGCCTTATTGCCATGCGCTCAAAAGGCCAATATCAGGGGATGTCTTATTTTGGGGAAAACAGAGTATTGATGAAATGCAGTGCATTTGAGCATTGAGCCATACTGTATGTATATATCAAGCTTAACAAGTTGAATTTACACTTGCTGCCTGGCTGTTTGTCAAAAAGAAGAATGCCTATAAGACTGTATTCTTTTTTAGCATCATATTTATTTTGGCAATGTTGATTAGCTTATGTGTCATAAGTACTTCTATTTTTCTGTTGCACATCTTTTTATCAGTTTGCAGCCTGTTTGATTACTCTTCATGTTTCTACGGTAGAACTGAAAATGCCCATGGAAAGAATCCCTCTGGGTATCTTTGGGAAATTTAATTAAAGTTGGAAAAACCTGTATGTTCACAGGAAAGATAGTTGTAGAATGAAATCGAGGGTATTCATGCATTCCATCAACCATTTTATAATTGAAGACAAGACCAAGAATCCTACAATCTATGTACATATACTTCAAATTTTCTTCTTTGGAAAAAAAAGTGATCCCCCCCATCAAATTGAACAATTTTTTTAAAAAAAATACAGAAAACATGTTGATCACACTATTTCCTGTTAACTAGTTATACTGCAGAAAGAATCAGTGAAAGTTGTAATTTTTTGCTAAGAATCTACAGCTAAACAGGATTTGAATTTTATCCCAGTTCTACCATCTCAATTATACTGAAGATCTTTATGAAAATTGATTGCTGATTTTATAGTCATTAAAAGTTTCAGGGTTCATTTTTGGGTTCATTGCAAATACGTTTTTTTCATTAGATTCAGATATATTCTAAATTTCATTCTCTGTGCAATTCAATGTATTTATACTCTTTTCTCATACATCTTCTATCCTACTGCAAATCCATCCATGAAGAAATCAGTGAACTAATTTATGTTAATTCTTGTCTAAAGATTGATCCTTTCATTACATATGACAGTTCAATCTAGAATGGTCATCAGTATGAGTTGTCTATTATGGGTAAAATAATCCAGTTTTTGAAGGCTCATACAAAATTGTACTCCTGCCTTTTTATGTATACAGTCTTGCCAGGTATCTTTAGTAGACAATTGCAGACACAACCTTTTCTACTTGACTTTGAGTAATCACAGAGTAAGCAGTAAGTAAGACTTCTAAAGAAATCAGGAAAAAATCCTTTTCCTTTTCAAGTAATTTTATTACACTTATGCAAGATTTGATAAAGCATTGTAAAAATAGAGCAATGTGACATAACACTATTTGGTAGCCCTATTCAAGGTGACCTAGATTCATTTAGACAAAAGATTCCTGCTGAAGAGGCAATATGATTATTTTCATCGAAGTAAACATTTATTTCACAGAAGCATTTTATAGGGCCTCAAATCTTCTCGCTGTCTCCTGCCTGTCACTTCCCAAAGCCACAAGAAGCTTCTGTACGGACACTGCATGTGGGCAGAAGGTTCTTTGAACCATAACATGGTCATGATTGAGATGGATGCTCTCCAGTATGGCTCACCAAAGCTGGAAGTAAGGCATGCCAGGGAAGGAAGACAGCACATCCTTCATAACACTCACAAAAGCTGACGTGTGTCTTCTTCAGTAGCATTTCCAAAGTTTTTGGCAAGCAGGTTGAAGGCCATGAACAATTCATCTTCATGGTACTGACTGAAAGCTTTCCAAGCTGACTGAAGTAAAGCAACATGAAACACCTTCAAAGAAGGGCTTTGCTTGGAGCTCTGTCGAAGAAAAGCACCCTTTGAATATTTGCACAGTTTTCCTATTTAAAAGAATGTGATACAATTATTTAAGGTAAAGGTAAAGCTTCCCCTCGCACATATGTGCTAGTCGTTCCCAACTCTAGGGGTGGTGCTCATCTCCGTTTCAAAGCCGAAGAGCCAGCGCTGTCCAAAGACGTCTCGGTGGTCATGTGGCTGCCATGACTAAACGCCAAAGGCGCATGGAACGCTGTTACCTTCCCACCAAAGGTGGTCCCTATTTTTCTACTTGCATTTTTTACTTGCTTTCAAACTGCTAGGTTGGCAGAAGCTGGGACAAGTAATGGGAGCTCACCCTGTTTCGCGGCACTAGGGATCCAAACCGCTGAACTGCCGACCTTTTGATCGAGAAGCTCAGCATCTTAGCCACCGAGCCACCGCGTCCGTTACAATGCAGTTAACGGACTGCATTGTCAGGGGTTTGGCTACTCTCTGTGACTATTTCGAGAAACCCCCGTTGTGATAGAAGTTAACATCATTGGCACTAATCTAGAATGTCACCAATGGGAACTGCATTGCAATAAGGATATACGATTGATACAGTGATTATGTTAGGATTGGAAACTGTAGAGATAATACCAATGTATGTTATTTAAGATAAATGTTATCTTAACACTACTGTATGCCAAAAAAACACCATCCTGTCATCTTTTTTTATATATCATTTTGTTTATGGCCTTCTCTATAGCCTTCCCACAGGCTTCTGCATGGCCATTGTGAGACACATAATGTTGGAACTTGAAAGTTTTTCTGTGTAATCCATCCAGGTAGTTTAGAGTTCTTTGTGAGAGAACAATGCAAAGCTCTTGGAGAATAAGACTCAAAGCTATATTTGAATCTCTTGAGCAATTTGATGTGTTTGGCTACTCAGCTTGATACCTGAATAATGATATTAGAAAGAGTTTCTTGATGGAATTTAAAGAGTGCACTAGAAAAGACTTTTCCACTCTTGAAATCTCCAGATGGCATGGCCAAAAACTAATGGTGATTAGTCATTGTGTATATTTAACACATCCAGATGGGTTGGAAACAGTGCATTATAAAATCTCAGAAGCACTAAGTTGTTTAAGTTTGTAAATTAATCGTCGTATAGGTTGTTCAGCTATGAATCTATTTGACTTGTGATTGTTTGTTTGTTTGTTTTGGAAAGTCTTAAAAATTTTGCTGTACAGGTGTGAAAGACCAGATATAGCAATTTACATTCCATATACGACTTTGTAAAACATTGTAAAAATTTCTAACTTATTGCCCCATGTGGAGGAGCTTTAAAGCTTTTATCTTATTTGTTTTATATATTTTAAAACTATAGTTGTGTTTTCACGAAGCCTTCAACACTTCAGAAAGTTGTTTTGGTTTTTTTTAGGGTACAGTTTATTTGAGAGAAATTTAAGGCTGATAAACATTCACTCGTGGAAAGAAAAGAGGGTAAACAAACATTCTTAAGATAGTTTAGGATACGAGTTAAAGTTCACATTTTCCTACAATTCCTATATGTAGTTCAAATTTTCTATAATGCGTTGATGGCAGGTGTTGGGTAGTTTTATGTTAAAACATCTTGGTGATTTAAATGTCAGGTTAAATTGCAGGCAGGAATCAAAAAGCACTTTGCCTAAAATATGTATCTGTAGTTTCTATTTGAACTATACAATTGACTCAGCAATTATGCAGTTGAATCAGTTTAGGGTAGGAATATTTAGTCTGGTGGTCTTCTGATGTTTTGGATTAATTTCCTTCAGATTATACTCAGAATTAATAATGACAAGAAATTATAGGAGTTTCTAACATATCTGAAGGATACCACTTTGCTTACCATTCAGTTAGAGACTCGGTATGCTACTTATCAAAGGTCTGTTCACTGAATCTGTTTTTATCTAAACACTCAGTATGGAATGGGGATTAAGAAGCTTGTGAATAGGATTGACTAATAATAATTCATGTATTTACTTATTTATTCTGCATATTATTCACCCAATTAATGATGAGCAATTGAATCTTGAACAGACTCATTGGAAAGCATTGTGTTTTTGGTAACTGCAAGTGGCTGCCTGTTGTGTTGGATTACTAACAGACTTGAGCATGAAATAATAAACAAATCGTTTAGTTTAGGAATACCACAGACTTAATACTGAATTTTCTGCTTATGTATTTCTATACCTTCATTGCAGTAGCGGGATTCAAATCCCAGCACTACCGGTTCGCTATTGAGAGTGTTTCTGCACATGGGCTGAAGGTTTTTGATGGTGGGTGGGCGGAGCCTCCTGCTGCTACCGGGCGAACCGGTAGCAACCCACCTCTGCTTCATTGCCCCTTTGATTTAATCAGATTGGTCACTTTGATCTATGCGATTTTATCAAAATCAATACAATATCTGATGTGATTATCATGACAAGGGCAGCTGAAAAATATTATAGGTCACTATAAACTCTTGGACTAAACGATAACGTTGGCAAATGAATCCTACGTCATGGGGGATAAAGGGGGGGGGAAACCTGGGAAATTATGTTAGAATCTTGGGAAGCAGAAGGATATTAAATTTTACTGAAATCATTTCATGAAAATAAGAGGACTTTTAAACAATAGGGCAAAATTAAAGTAGGGAAGAAAACAGCTACACAGTCTGTAGCCTTGATTTGATATTCCACACCATTGTTCGCAGCTACTGTGAGGGAACAGAAATTGTTCTTGTGATTTTCATAATTGTATTGGGGTTTTTTTTTCTTTGCTCCTTTCCCTCATAGTAAAAATTTGTAGGCAGCATGTTCACGGGTGTGTTGTTAAATAAATACTTCTATACAGTAGTATGTTTTCTGTTATTGGATTTCCAAAATCTGAGCTAGATCTGAGCAAATCCCTCATGAATAGTGTTGAGAAATGTATTTGATAACTTCAAAAAGGTTACCTCAGCCAACAAGAAGCTGTGAGCATATCCTAATTACAGGAATAATCCGGTGCACTAAAAGCATTGTTTTATTTTGCAGAATCTTCCAATGCAACGTTATTGACCAACGCAGAAAAAATTGCTACAATTACAACTACACATAATCCTCAACAAATGCCACAGGAGAACAGGTTAGTTTAATGCCACCCTCCCTTAAAGTGGCTGGGCTGTCATATCCATTCAATACTTCCCATTATCTTCACTCCCGTAAATCTGACCTTTTTTCCCCCCCTTCTTTCCGTTATTAATTTGAACAGAAACAATGCAAAGACAAAACAGGAATCCCAGTTTGATTTCAAAGCACCAACAGCCTCCCAGGTAAGGCTATTTTCTGCTCACCGTTTTAGCTTATTGGCTGCAGCTTGCAAATATACATTGTTCTTCCCCTCTCTGTATAAACTATATTTATGTATATATTTCCCACAGAAAGTTCAGTGTATCTGCATTGAGTGTTTTTTTCAGTTTGTCTCTTGCATGTATGTACATATGTGCTGCTATGAGCCGTCCAACATTGTGCTGTAAATTGGGTGACCTTGCAAATCTTTTCAATAAACAATGAAATGAATACAATAAGAATACAGAGCAAATACGCTTTGCTGACAATGGTGGCAGTAGTGTAGTTTGTGTACATGCATACATACCAATTATTCTACTAGGATACCTTCCAAACAATTATACCAAAACTTCTGAAAGAAGCAGCTGCTTCAGCACTTCTAAGTGGTCTTAACACAGATTTGAATGACTTAATTAATGAGCTTTTGGAGAACGCCAAGGAAAACTGTGCCACAAGATTTCTTTCTTTAAAAACGGGCGCTATCTTGCTTTTGATATAAGAATTGAATTGAATTTTTAAGGGAATAAATGAAAGGTTGCGGTTTGAAAATAAGTCTAATTTGATACAGGGGCATTTTCAATGTTTTATGTCCTGTGTTCATTTTAATGTGATGTACCAACCAGCCTGATCATTTGGACCAGTGCTCTTCTGACTTTGCATGTAAGTAATTTAAATCTTCTTGATGGTTGCAAATGGTATTTTATTACTTTCTTCCAGCCAGAACAAGATTTTTACACTGTGGAACTTGAAAGAGGAGCTAAAGGGTTTGGCTTCAGTCTGCGAGGTGGCCGAGAATATAACATGGATCTCTATGTCTTGCGGTTAGCAGAAGATGGGCCTGCTGAGAGATGTGGAAAAATGAGGGTATGTTACTAGTTCACATGAGCTACCATTTCTCCTTATTTGCAGGCCAACCTTTTACTCAGTTTCCTCTCCCCCCCCCCCCCCCCCCGTTTGGTTGCAGAATATAGATGACCTTATTCAAGCCATTAGACAAAAATCGTCAGGAAATGATTTTTTTTTCTTTTGTTATGTCTGAAAGTGAAAAAGCCTTTTAGCCCATATAAATACGTGCTTAGATTATTGATTTTCCTCTATTCAATGCGGATATCTCACTGCTTCAGATGCCATTCTCGTTTGAACAGTGTTTTGTGTGAGGGTGTTTCGTTTGTTTGTTTTAGAACTGCTACATTTTTAAACAAGGCTTCATAATTCCGTCTGTAGAATTTCACCAAGAAATCCTTAGGATTTACAGACTTAAATCTGCAATATTGTCTGGACCAAAGACCACCATGCTTAATCTTTGAGTGCAATGCCATACATGAATACCTTCAAATAATAGGCAGGGTCCCTGCAAAAAAGATGACTTTATTTCATGCATACATACATACATTCAATTAAAATTATTCCCCAGTATAAACTATTTCGAGATTTCCCCATCCGGTCGCTAAAAAAACACATTTTCAAAATCTATAGAAACTGTCCCTATGTCTTTGCAGAAATAATTGGTTCTATAGGCCATCAACTTATGCATTGATCTATAGGGCATAGCAGAGAAGGATAAATATGTGCTCACGTTTTTTGTTCTGTTTCTTTGTTGTTGTTGATGATGATGCTGTTTGTAGTTTATTTTTTTCTTTTTATCTATGTATTTTTTAAAGCATTAGTCTGGATTGGTCAATTTCAAACTGAACCTGGCAGCAGCCATCTTTCTGTTCCTCAGTTGACACACAGAGGGAGAAAGGGGGAAAGGATATTTTAATTTGCTTGTTTTAAAAAAAGAATTAAAAGCACTGTTTTTCCATACCATTGTCTTATTAGAAGTAGCACATTTACAACAAACTCTCTATCAGGGTTCTGTAAGCAAAATTGCTTATCCTGTCATCCTCAAATTGAGGTTTAGGTACATGGATATTTTCAGACTATCATTATCCATATATATATTTTCAGATTTTTTTAAATCATGTTTGTAGGTCTATGATCGTGATGGCGAACAGGTGGCACACGGAGCCATATCTGTGGACATTCAAGCGTTGCTCTAGTTTAGCTCCAGCGCGCATGCGCATGCTAGCCAGCTAATTTTCGGGCCTTCTGGGCCCACCAGAAGTCAGGAAATGGGCCATTTCTGGCCTCCAGAGGGCCTCTGGGGGGTGGGGAAGGCCATTTTTGCCTTCCCCAGGCTCCAAGAAAGCCTCTGGAGCCAGGGAAGGGCGAAAAACGGGCCTACCAGGTCCACTGGTAACCTTTTTGCCATTGCCTGCCAAAAGCGGGGGGAGCGCGAAGGGGGGGTCACACGTGCATGTGGAGGGGGCGCGGGGGGAATTGAATTATGGGTGTGAGCACATAGGTGTCTGACACCCGCCCCCAGATTCCCCCTACTTTTGGCACATGACAGCAAAAAGGTTAGCCATCACTGGTCTATGACATACCGCTCCAAAATGAAATGGTACAGAAATCTTTGTCATAAAATGTTACCAGTAAATAACTCAGGATCTCGTCTTTAGTTTGATATGTGTTTTTTGTACCTGTGACACTAGAAACTTTCCAAAATGCTACATTCCCACTTCAAAATGTGAGCGCTGGGCTCATGTTCAATTTTGCACTTTGGCAGACAGCTCATTCCACATTCTTCTATGTGATGTTTTCCTGCCAGCATTTTACTTTAATCATAGAGTATTTTATTTTCACAGATTGGGGATGAAATCCTGGAGATTAATGGAGAAACCACAAAGAACATGAAGCACGCTCGAGCCATAGAACTAATTAAAAACGGTGGCCGCAAAGTTCGCCTGTTTCTCAAACGCGGAGATGGCTCTGTACCGGAATATGGTGGGTCAAACTATGAAAACATTCCTTATCTTGCTCCGGGCATCACACCATGAATGATATATCTCCAAGATCTGAAGCGGGGATTCTTCTTTTTCCTTTTCTTTCTTTTTCTCTTTTTTCCACCAATGTCTTACCAACCTTGACAACCGCGGTTAATTGCCTCGCTTGTGCTGAAATTTTCTCTACACTTTTTCATCCTTTGCTTGCTACTATGGACTTTTGTGGGGGCACAGTGTACAGGCAAGACCATCTTCAGAGCAGTATTTTGGTGATCCAAGGGGGCAAAAACATATAGACAAACCAAAACTGTACTATCCTGTCCGACCAAACAAGGAATGTTTTATTGAACTGTGCCAAACTGTTTCTCAGCGGATGAATTGTTCTCTCGTCTTCTGACCAATGCAGAGTTGGGAAATTTGTGTTATCCTTTGGAAACTGTTGTCCTTGGCTTTTGTCTGTAACCATAGGCATGAATTCCACGATGGTGTCTGGGCTTTTACTGTCCCCGTACATTTATGTAAATATTTATAAATTTATTTTTAAAAACGTATGCAATACAAGAATATATTCACTTGGATTTCCCCTCCTGCCTTTTTCCTTTAGATTGTTTGTTCACAACTGTGTCAGCTATGAACAAATTAATATTGCCATTCTCAATGTTTATTATAAGAGAAGAGATGTTGTTTTATTTGGTTGCCGAGGGATATATCTGCATTAAAAATCCCACTTGTATTTAAGTTCTGTAGTATTGGTTTTGGGTGGCTTAGTACTGTATATAATATTACGATGTCCTATTTATTTGAGATAGCTATTCAGATATATGCCCTAGATGTAGGGCTTTCCCCAAATATAATTGGTTTCCAACCAGTTATGAGTTATAAGCACACAAATGAACAGGTGTCCTTTATGTTTCCCCATATTTGGGATAATATACCAATAAATTATATTTCTTTTTATTCCTAGTGTGGAACAGTATCAAAGTCCCAACTATTGTACTTTTCTACTTTTGTTCTCCAGAAATGGGAGAAGTGGCAAACAACATGTGGGTGGGATCTTTCAAAGGTTATAATTGTATCCCCACAAATTACCAAAAAGAAAAAAAAAATTCTTTATTTTTTCACTCCATTATATTAGCACCAGGTTGAACTGGTCTTATAAATGAATCGGTGAATATCTATATACCAATTCAGTTTGTCTTGAGAAAGATGGACTTGTGCTTGTTGATAAAGGCCCAGTTATATTCCTTGTAAAGCCACATAATCTGAAAAAGGTGGCTTATCTTCATTTTAATAAGTGGGTTTTTTTAAAAAAAAGAAAAGAATGGGAGATTATATATAAGGTGTCAGCAAGAGTGACCTCACGGGTGCTATAAGAAGTGGGAAAAAAAACTTATGCAGTCATTTAGGGCTATGGGGAACTATGACTTGTGGACTTCAACTCCCAGAATTTCCGGGCCAGCATGGCTGACTTGGGAATTCTGGGAGTTGAAGTCCACAAGTCATAAAAGGCTCATACTTCCCCACCCCTAGATTTAGGGCAAAGTTATTTGGCATGCTTTCAGATGAGAACATTGCCCTTAAAGTTCTTCTGGTGTTGCCTCTAACGCCAGTTTCTTAAAAGGATTCAATTAGTATGCCACACATAGACTTGTCCTTTTTAAAATTATTATTTAGAACATCCTGAAAACTTCACACAGTCAGATGACTTAGTAGCTTAGCCAACTCACTCTACCATTTTAATCCATGTCATTATTAAAATTCCTGTGTTTGCACTTCTGTTGTACACTTAATTGGCCATGTTTCCGCAGGACTAAAACTGTGTAATGTTCTTTATGTTCTGTCTTTTTCCTATGCTCTTTTGGCTGTAAAGTATTGTACCATATGCTAAACATTGCAAATATAGCCTATCAAAAAGTGTTTCACATCTTCCAGAATGTCTGTTGCCCTGAGGATGCAAAATTCAACACTAGGGTTTGGGGCAGGGTAGCTTCTTCTTCTTCTTCTTTTTTTTTTTTGGTCTCTTTGTTAGCTTGTTCTCTTTTCTTTTTCAGTCTGGGCTGCGAGTCGCTTTTGAAATCCCCTAACAAATTCCAGTTTTCAAGCCAGGGGCTGCCCAGTTGCTATCCTGTGCCTGTAACATTTTTTTTGGGGGGGGGGGGGGGAATTGCTTCATTCCTGTCCCTTACAGTCACTAACAAATTGCTTCAAAAAAAGAAAAGAAAAAAAGAACGAGGTTCCAGTATTTTTTTCTGACTCAATTGGAACACGCTTCTCTGAGAAGGCTGTATATTTTTGTAATGAGTTTTGTATTTCTCTTCAATGTCATAGTCTGTAGTGGGTTTCTTTTGGTCGTTGTTGATTGTTAATTGTTTTATCTCTGACATTCTGTTTCACTGTCCCAATTATGTCTCTCTTCTCTCCTTTGCACTCTCCCACTCCAAACTTGATATTTTCGTTGTCTGGGTTGTTTAGTCACCTTTTTTTTCCCAATGTTTTAAGTACACTGTCTCGCTTTAAACAATTGCTGTTTCTGCAGCCTTATATTTGGGTGATGCCTAGACAATCCTGATTGGGAAAAAAAATAAAATTTTCTTTATTCTAATATTTTTTTAAACAAATGAAGATTTTTTTTCCCTCTTACCTCCTTATTATAGGGAATCTAAACATTCTACTTTTTTCTTTCTCTTTCTCCTACTTTTCTTGGTGCCGGGGCTCTTCCTCCCTCAGCGATGATACCTCCTAATCTCGCTGCATGTATGAGAAATGACAAGCTCGGGGAATCTTGCTTCTACCTTATGGGCCATAATCAAACTACGGTTTGTAGCTAAAATCAATACTAGGTGTTTCTGTGCTGTGGCCTAATTCTCTCACCTTGCTTTCCACTTTGCTAAACTTCTGCATATACGGCAATTCATTCTGAGCATCCTGCAGTTCCATGAATTGTAAGTACCCCGTACCCCGTGGTCTTCTGCAAGAGACCATAAGATGCCAAATTGACTTGGCCTCATTTGAAGATGACACAGTGGTCCTTCATTTCTGAAGTCTTGTGGTGTAAGCGATCCATGGTTTCCTCTCACAAATCATCAAAAGCCTGCAGAAAAGCTAAGCTCACCATGCCTGTCCAGAAGAGAGCGTGCATCAGGGAATTTTATTTCATATTCAGGAGAAAAGAGAGGGGAATTTAGGAGTCCAAGAAATTTTGTGATTACTTATTATCATGTTAATGTTCTCAAACATCTATTGGGCACGTGGTAATTATTTGGCTTAGAATCCAGGATATTTGCGGGGGGGGGGGGGGGTTCTCCCAATGAAATAAACAATTACAGTACCAACCTCAAAGCAATTGAATTGCCATTTTTAAAGCAATTCATAATCCACTATTGCTAAGTACGTATAAAAAAGGTTGCTCCAGCGAGATGATTTGCTGCTTCTGCTTATAGCATCTGTGTTTACTGCAACAGGATAAATGTAAAAATATTTTACCCGATATTTCTGCAGATCTAAATAGACTGTTGCATTGATAAGATTGGGTCATGTCTTCCCATACCCCGCTGCTCTCATTGTGTGTGTTTAAGTTCAATCATTGTGGCAAAACCAAAATTGTCCTCAATGCTTGCACGTGTTATATATATAAAGAGGGGCTAAGTTGTGTGTTCACTGAGTGTATTTAAAACAGACAGTCTATAGGTCTTCTGATGCCCAATGATTTTGGGTGGCTTACAATTGAAAGTATAAAGTACAAAAAGGAAAAAAAAAAAGAACCATGAAGCAACTGATAATCCCCCACTCCTCCAAAAAATTACCTCAAAAAAGAGGCTCAACCTTTACTCTGTCCCAGAAGCTAGAAGAATAACTCATTCTTCCTGAGCATCATCAGAGTGACAGCTGTCCAGAGTTCTGGGGAATCTCATTCCAGACTTCTGAGAATCAGTTCTGAAATAATTAAAAATACATCTGTCTTCAAAGCTTGGTTACAAGTTACAAGCCGCCTTCCAGATGTAGTTTTCTTTTTAAAAAAATGTAAAACATTTTAAAATTATTTGAATCGCTAGTTTTTATCAGGAAATGAAAAGAAAAGGGGGCTATGAAGGAGTTCACTACAAAGGCTTTATGTTAGGCTTATGTATTCTGATTTGGAGCTGGGAAAAAGTTAACTTTCCCATTCCTGATAATGTAGAGAGCAGAATTTAACTAGAGATTGACATTGCCTTGAGAAGCATCCATACTAATGTAGAGCACTCATCCTTCGTTGTTTTGCTAAAATTAACAAAAGCTTCAGGAAGCATCTTTTTGACTGCTTAACAATTGCTTGTTTTTTGTTACTAATGAAGTATTCAGAATAATGACTGGTATCCAACTCTAAATTCAGGCCACCGTTGCCAAACATTGTATTGTTATCTTTTTTTCAGACCCCAGCAGCGACAGGAGCAGCCCAGCCACAGGCTCACAAAAAGTATCGGAAGTGAAAAATATGCAGTACGACAGACAACAACACTTACCATTGGAGCCCAGTTATCCACCAGTTCTTCACAAATCACCCCAACATGGAGACAAGCGGATATATTTTAAGGACCCCAAAAGCAGCAGAGAGTTTGGCAGACAATCAAATGAGCATCACACATGGAATGGAACTTCTAAAAACAGCAATAGCATCCCAATCCGAAAAAAGGATAGGTCACCAGAAAAAAGGCACGAGCGTCAACCAGAGAGAGTGGCCATCAATGGACAAAAACGAAGGCCTCCTGAAAAGAGGAGAGAAGGTACAAGAAGTGCTGAAAATACTCTGGAGAGAAGAGACAGGTATGAGAGGAGGAGAGATTTTTCTCCAGAGAAACGAAGAGAACGATCACCAACTCACCGACGGGATAACTCACCCAGCAGAAGACGACGATCACTCGAAAGACTTATGGATCAGAGGAGATCACCAGATAGGAAGAAGGAGAGCTCACCTCCTGGAAGGAGGGCTAAATCAACGGACAGGAGGAGAGAGAGAACCCCTGAACGAAGAAGAGAGAGGTCTCCTGATAAACGAAATAGAGATGGCAGAGTCAGTTTTCGGGAGAAGGAAGAAGGCACGCTGAGATACGACACAAATAAAAATAATAGGCACCCAACGGAACAAAGACGGAGACCCTATAAAGAGTGCAGCACTGACCTCAGTATCTAGTGGCTTTCGAAGCCCTACCTACAATACTTTTGCGGCCTTTCCAGCATTCAGAGTTCCTAGGAAGGAAGGTAGCAAACCTCAAATGCCTCTCGCAGCCACCACACAAATGAAATCTAATCATCACAACCCATTCACGTGTTTTGCACAATGGTTGTGGACAACCATTAAAGTATATGCATTTCAAATCGTATTTGCCAAATGTCCACCCCAAAGTGTGATGAAAGTTGTGTTCCTTCCTAACACACCATTGTGAGCATTAGATTCGTTGTACTTTTCTGTGGCTTAGTGGTTCCTTTCTTAAGTTTTATGCTGGGCAAGCCAACAGTAGTTAAACATGTGTGATCAACCGCACTGTTTTGTTGATTACTTCCTTGCAAACATGAATTTATGATTTTCTAAAGAATGGGTTGGAGGAAGAGGGGGTTGATCAGTAAAACTTAAAACTAATATGGAGGGACTTTTTTTTTCCTTTACAAATAACGAACATAGTTCTCAAACTAAGATAACTATTTGAAGAGACTACTGCTGGGATGAAGGATATTTATGCAGATCTACACAGCACAAGCGGTTAAGGAATGTATAGTGTGTTCCATTGAACAATAAGTACTTTTGGGTCTTCTTTAAAAGGAAGTAAGGTGGCCAAGGATCGGTAGTCATCATGCATGGCATCATGCGTAGGATAAACCATCATGTTTGTTCAATAATTGTGACCATTAATGAAATTTCACGAAGGCAGCACCACTGTTGTTCTTGTTCAACCAGTAGAACCATTCAGATGAAATTGGAGCCTAAATAGTATCACTTGTTTGCCTTGAAAGGGAAGTTGACATGAATTTGATTCCTTATTCAAGAAGCATTTTGAGGAACAAATACTTCTTTCATAGGCTGAGTTTAAATGCTTTCAGGTCATTTAAGTACTCTTGTCGCCAAATGGAACTCTTTCTCTGGGCTTCTAGGTTTTTTTAAAAAATTATTATTATTTTACCTTTTTTTCCTTTCCGCTTTCTGGTGCACCCTTAACTTGAGACAAAAGGAAGCACGTTTGCAAAATTGTCAAAAAAAAAGAAAAAAGTTAAAAATTGTGGTATGGAGTTCTTGAGAAAAAGCTGTGGTTTGAGCTCTACATCAGACTGTCACGAGTGGAATAAACCTATTCAGGATTATTTTCTGTTGGTTATTTTCATGCAACAAGTTTGTGCGGTAAGTATACTGTAGTACCAATAGCAGAATTAATGGATTACTGCCTAGCTGAGCCAAAAAAAAATTGCCGTTACTGTTGGACCACTAAAATTTTTTAAAACTGCTGCTTTTTATTTTACAGTGCATTGATGTGTACATGTAATACTGTTTCACTGGTTTGTTTGTTTTTTCATATGCCCGTGCACAGACACATATACATAAAGAAAATAAGATTACAAGTCTATCACTGTTATTGCCCTGGTACTGTAAAGAAAAAGGAAAGACCAAGATGGCTTGTCATTGTGTGTACAGACTTTAAATTGTAATTAACAGAGCCTGTTGAAAACAAACAAAAAGAATCTGTTGCCTTTTTGCTTGTATAAAAGAGACTATATGACAGAATTTAGCTGTGAGGAATGTGCTACATGTTTATATTTCTGGGGGAAAAAATGGAACAAATTGATTCACGGGGATATATTTTAATGTAAACTGAATCAGGTATGTAAAGCTGTTTTGACAGAATATAAGTAACTTGGAAGATTTTGTTGATTGGGATATCCTATCATGTCCTCTCGTGGGGTGGAACATGACTCTCGGAGGCCTCGGGATGCGGTTTCTGTTCTTCAGTTATCATTTCTTAACATGTGGTCTAGTTATAGTGCTGTTTTTCTGTGTTGACAAGAAGCATACGTGGGCCAATCTTTTTATAAAACCCTATGCATATATAAATACGGCATTGTTCATAGCTTTATTTGAAAGATTGGGTTTATACATGACGGTAGTCTAAGTAGATGTGGACTTTACTCAATATAAGATTCTTTCCTTGGGACAAAATACAATGTATATGATGTAGCTACAATGAAGGAAAGAGTCTCTGAATGCTATTTTTATTATCAAATAAAGATTTCCATACAAAGCATCCACGTGATTCCAGTGGTAAAATTAAGGAAGAAATGCGGTGTATTTGTCTGGATTTTCTGGCTCTATTTTTGACATTACATTTCACAAAACAACACAAGCTTTGAGTTTCTGGCCAAATGCTTGTACCTCCTATTGTCGTTCTCTATGTGAGAGTCAGAAGAAGACTCATTCTCCAGGGATTATTAGTATAAATAGAAGCGAATATTTGTAACTCAGGGTTAGGTACATTATTTAATAGTGAATGAAATGTCTGCAAGAAAACAACAAAGCTCAGAGAACACCAAGGACTCCATTATCAGTATGGTTTGTGCGATTTTGGGCCAAATCATGTCAGCCAACAGCTGAAGAAGGAAGAGTCAAAGGCCAGGGTGTCAAACTCAAGGCCCGGGGGCTGGATCCGGCCCACGGGGTGCTTAGATCTGGCCCATAGGGCTGCCCTGGAAACAGCAAAGGACTGGCCCGCAATGCCTCTGCTAGCGAAAATGGAGCTCAGGAGGGCTGCGTGAGGCCCTCCCGAGTTCTGTTTTCATTGGCACAGGGTTGCAGGAGGCCATCACAGCCGAAAACGGATCTCACGAGGGCCACAGGTGGCACTCCCAAGCTCCCATTTTTGCTGCCAGTGGGTTGTAGGAGACCGGTGCAGCCAAAACAAAGTTTAGGAGCCCGTTTTCACTGACAAAGCGCTCGGGCCACCACAGGCACCCCCAACAAGTGATGTTGAGCTGGCCACACCCACCCTAGCCTCCCCAAGGTCAAACACAAACCGGATGTGGCCCTCAATGAAATCGAGTTTGACAGTCCTGAAATAGGCAAATTGAACACTCAATCTGCCTGCAATCAATTTTGTCCTTTGCGTGGCCAGATTAAAAGTAAAATGTCTCCTGGTTAAAGCCTTGAAAAGGCCCTGCCAGTTGGAGGATTAGTAATATTGAGGTAGGCTTCTGTGATTCCCAGAACAGCTTTTTCTTTGATTTGTCTTAGAAATGTTCCTTTCTTTGATTTTATATTTCAATTAGTTTTAAGCACAGTGGATGCCCCTCTACTGAGACCACTGGCATAACTGATTTGGAGCCCAGAAAGTCCTAAAGGAATTCTGTTAACCCAAAAAAACCCTGAATGGGAAAATACTACATTTAAGACTTCTCAACTATCTTGAAGCCAAACGAGTAGAAGTATAACAATGAAGTCTTGAATAAGTTATTATGAGAAATATCAGTGGAGCAGCAAAACAATAATTGTTTGATGATTTGCTTATGGATCTGGGAGTTCAATCAATGAGACCACGGGCTGCTAATTTGCAAAGATCATTAAAAGACATTCAAACTTAGCCAGGGGTACCTGAGAATTAAAACGATTGATTTTAATTTCACACTGGAGAGAAAGAACAATTCTGTTCTCGGATGTGATGAACAGTCCCAATCCAGAGTGGTGTTCAAAGTCACTTTGCCTCCTGTTTCTTCATTTTCCTCTTTATTTTGCAGCCACTCCATTTAAAAATATCAGGTGTGAGAATAAAACAACATTAAATTGCAGGACTAGAAATCTTGACCTGATAATGTGCAAAAGAGGTTTTGTTGGGTTGTAGCTGTTATTTTAGTGCTAACCACTATCAAAATTGTTCTTAATTTCAGCAGCTTAATTATCATATTCTACCATCTAATAAGAACATAAAAGACTTTTGGGCAATATTTATTCTCAGATACCACTTTGTTTTCATTGATTAAATTGGCAGCATTGAACTATCCCATTTATCTATAAAGAAACCTGCTGAAATGTTTTAGTTCAGGTCTAGATACTGTACATAAATGTGGAGATTATCAATATCCTTTTGCAATGCTGCATTAATTCACTGACATTATAGGAAGCCAACAAAGGCTCAAAGCTTAGCACAAAAGGAAGCAGGAAGAAGTCAAACTGAACGTAAGGCACTTATAATTGAAGCAGTATAATCGCTGATGTCAAGCACTTATGTGAGAAGCAAAGAAAATTTGGCGATTAAATAATTCCATCTAATTGAAATAAATATAGTAAATGTGTGGACATTTTAAGATCTCATTTCAATAGTAGCTTATGTGAGAAAGAATTAGGTATGTATATGAGTTATTATATAGAGAGAGGGAGAGGGAGGGAGAGAGAGCTCTAAATTCAGAAAATATAAATAGAGTGTAATGACTGGCCAGTAATTTGATGGAAAATGAAGTTTAGAAAGACTAGATTAAGTAATGTAAACAAGAAGGAAAATTAAAAGATAATTAAAATACCATACCATAGGTAAAGATTTTAATTGAACTTATTTTTAAGCTAAATACTTTAATAAGCATTTATAAATATCTATTAAAATAGATCTAGCTGAGGAGAGAGCCAGTGGCAAAATAGTAGTGGTGGAAAATGTAAGAATTAAAGAGCAGGGTGAGTATGTGCTCAGCCAAGTACAAAATCCATATTAATTTTTGAGAAGATTTCTTGCTTTTTATTTTTCCCCTGCATTGAAATGTTAGCCTTCCTTTCTCCCACAACTGATTAATACTTTTCTGGCCACATTGATTATTATATGTATACAAGTTATAGAATCTATAACCATGTATGTAATCAATCTTACAAAGCCATTTAGACTAAATATAAACAGAAGCTCTGGCAAAAATGTACAGACAAGACAATATTTCTGATCTCTTCAAATAATCATTTCTAAAGTAGTAATGCCTTCCAAAGAGTTCAGTGTAGCATTCACTATTCCCGATAAACAGATAGTCCTTGACTTACCTGTTTTATGACGGTCATGACTTATAACAGGTTCCATTATGGTTGTAAGTTGAGTACCTGTGGGCAGCAGTACTGTACAATTTTTGTCACCTCTAACACTCACTAGGGACCCCGCATACCACTCTGAGAGTTTAAGAATAGCAAGGTGTATATGCTATTCTAATAAGCATCAAAATATACTATGATTTGAACATTATCTGGCCCTCTCAGTAGGCTTTGCTAGCCACTAAACCATAATAGAACTAGTAAGTAAGTTCTGGCAAATTACCAAACTTCCATAAGCCAAATTACACAGACATCCCATTGCTTGAGGTATGTTTTACAAACAGGTGGAAAGAGTCTGGTAAAGATTGTCATGATTTATATATAAAGCCCTGTTAACTAGATTGTTCAAAAGAAATAGATGCCCCTTGATTCCCAGCATTACTTTCCTTAAACTTTCATCATTTTTTTTGGCTTTAGTCCTCATGATTCCATATAGTTTGCGTTAGGAAAACCATTATAAAGTTTCAAGTAGTAAACTAACTCCCTGATGTCGACTGTCAGTTGAACTAATGAAATATGTTCGATGATAGTATAATAGTTCTAATTTCCACTTGAAAAGGGTCTCTTAAGTGGAATGATCTTCTTTAGTGTAGTCAGTTCTACACTATGAACTATAACATTCTTGATGCATAATGGTAAGATTGTGTAGCATATCTTATAAAAGAGTAAGTATTTGTGTTGTTTTAAGTATTTTCTGTGATGGATAACTCTCATGTTCCCATTTAGCCCAATTTAGCTCAACAGATCTATAGACTCCCTGCCTCTGATGTATTAGAACATAATTGAACTCCGGAGAAAACTCAGTATAATTCAGATTGTTACTCCTGATCCTTAAACTGTACATTACTTAGACTTCCTTCTTTGATCCCATGCAGTCCCATACAAATACAGCCTGTAATTCAAAGAATTATCCATAAAAGTTCAGATCAACTAATAACAAATAGTTCTGTATAATGTAATTCCCTAAGTCAAGGTTTTCATCCAATTCCGATTTATTAAAAAACACAAACCCTGATATAATATTAAGGTCAGCTAACAGGCACATTTAAGTACAATCTAAGAATGATTTTTTTTTTAATGGCGCTAAAGCACATTTGTGAATCTTTGGCTGCACACAAAAGATACACATTTAAAACTCAAAACGTAAGTATAGATTATGCTTCTCAAATATTTGTTTTAGCTAAATTATTCAGTAGTTATCCACCCACAATTTCTTTATAATGTATTTTAAGTAATGCATTTTGCCTTACCTGTGGTTTAATAATAATACGAATCTTAGCCTTTTTTCTATTATCATTGTTTCATCTCTACTAATGGATCAGAGCCTATCAAACTGTTGTTCACAGTTTGTATATCAGCCTTCTGCAATGTATGTGCTCCAAATTCGTTAGACTTAAATTGCATTAAATTGAGTTTGACTCTTTTCCCTATTAGTTAAAATCAATTTATCTTTGTTCGTTATTCAAAATTTTGAAACCTCTGAAAGTTCCTTCAATCCTTTCTTGGAAAGAATTATTGTGTACAATCTGGATCTATTGTGTTGAAAAGAGAGAGAGAGGAGGAAAATGTCTTACCAGAAAAATTATTGTGCTTCAAGTTTGTTTTCTTGTTACTGGGAAAAAAATATTTCTTCAGTTCTGTTGAAGCATCTGTTACATCTGATATATATCTGAAAAAAAGGAACGATTCAATATTAGGTTTTGGAATCACCTAATATTTCAATTTGTTGATTTGAATGGTTGAACCACATTAGTCTGAAGAATCCATATGAACTGATGATAGGATAATGGATTCATGTTACAGGAAAGCAAATTCAATTCAATGTATTTTTTTTCCCCCTAACAACAAAAGCAACAGCGGGAAACAATTACAAAAGAGAGAGACTTCTCTTTGCTGGGTGTTCTTTCGAGTACAGGAAGGACAGCCAAGTCTTAATTTGGAGGAAGTAAAATGTCCCAGGGGAGTGCTCTCCAGATTTACGGCTTAGATTTATTTTGCGTTTCAATCTCTACTAAAAAGAAATGGCACTGGATATAACTACCAATTTCAGCTGCATCTATTATCTCTGTCCATGGCAGCAACTGAATTGCACAGAGCTACTGGGCATATGGTTATAGATGATAGTACATTAACAACTGTACAAAACTCACAAGCTCATAGTTGCAACACTGATGAAAAACTGCTTTGCATTTTACAATCCTGTTAGAACATGTACGGACCTCTGCTAGATCAGGCCAAACATTCACCTTATAAAAGCATATGAACCAAGCACTATATAATTCTTTTGTTCTGCTCCAGCTTTCTACAATGACCAACTAGATATGTCTAGGAAGCAAATAAGCTGATTAAAAAAAACAACAACAGCATCCCTTCCATCTGGAATGGGGAAGTTAAGATCAGTGGTGGAATTCAATTTTTTTTACTACCGTTCTGTGGGCGTGGCATGGTGGGTGTGGTGTGGCTTGGTGGGCATGGCAGGGGAAGCAAAATCTCCCCACTCCTGGGGGAAGGATATTACAAAATCTCCATTCCCACCCCACTCGGGGGCCAACCGGCACGGTATTTGCCGGTTCTCCGAATTACTCAAAATTTCTGCTACCGGTTCTCCAGAACCTGTCAGAACCTGCTGAATAGCACCCCTGATTAAGATGCTACCACCTGAAATGAGATGCAAATATGTTCTTCACCCTTACCCTTACTTTACTTGTTAGAGCATCATTGAGACACCCCAAGTCTGCTATATTCAATTTATTATGCAGCCCCCACCTACATATTTGAGCCATTCTGAGCAGCTCATGGCGTTAGCCTTTGAATTAAGCCATACGCTTACCAAGAGGTGTTTGATCCAGGAGGCTCTCAATAGTTCTATTTATTCTGGTATTTTTAACCTGGTGCAATATTCTTTCACATTTTTTCCAGCAAGAGACAATTAAGAACCTGTAAATTGCCTATTACAGCATTCTAAACACACAAGAACGGCACCCCTGAGGACAGAATGCTAGCCAATGTGTTTTTAAATGGAGCTTTAACAAAAGAGAGATTGTCACACAGAAAAGCAAGGTCTTTTTTAAAAAACAGTATTTGCCACAAATACATAGGAGCTGTTTGGAGTGTGGGTGCTGATGAATGATTTCAGGGACTGCATTAGTGGCCTGTACATCATTTCTTCTGTCCTAAATATTATGAATGTACAAATTGAAACAGGAATTATTCCATTATATCAGGTGACCCGGTACCTAAGAGATTTCTCCTTGATGCCTTAATAAGCTATATGTCAGGGTTCCATGTAACACCCCCAACAAAAGACTGAGGCTAGAAATTCCTCAAAGTTCCATTTTATTAGAAATGTCATATTGGCACATCTGGGAAAACCCGAAACTGAAAGCTTCCACCCAAAAGAAAGTCCAAGTCCCTTCCCTTGCACCCACATGTCCATCACATGGTCCAATCGTTGCACCGTCCCAACTGGAGATGCCTCACAGTCACGCCACTCCAGGCTTGAATGTCCTTGACTCTCAGAGAAAAGTATGTTATTATGGCTAAATATCTCCACGCTCTATGCAATCCCCCCTCCCAGTTTCCCACAGCACTAAGTGTGGCCGCCCTGAAGATCCAAAGAAAAAGATGGCCTCCAGGGCTGACACTATGTTGATGTATAGTTGAGGAAAAACAAAACAAAACTAAAAACATACAAAAAGCCTTTTAAAACCTCAGCCTCATTGTAAAAACGTGTCAGAGCACCTGAAAGCAGTAATTCCAATAACAAAAGAAACATTTTGCTATTGAGAGCCAGTTGGCCTAGTGGTTAAGGTGTTGGCTTAGGAACCAGGATACCATGAGTTCTAGTATTGCCTTAGACATGAAAAACTAGCTGGGTGACTTTGGGCCATCACTCTTGTTCACCCCAACCCACTTCACAAGGTTGTTATTGGGGGGGAAATGGGAGGTTGAAGGAGCATCAGGTATGCTTAGTACCTTCAGTTATTTATAAAGAATAATAAAGGTGGGATAAAAAGTCAACTAAATAAATAAACGTATCTTTCTTGCCTGCGGAAAATGTAGCCACCTCACATGCTATGATTTCAAAAGTTTTCGCATATATAACTGGACCTGTTCATTAATGAGGCAAGCATTAGATAGACAAAGCCCAAATGTGGCGGGTGGGGACACACACCATAAAGACCATAAAATTGCTGGCCACTGGCAGATCTTGCAGTATCTGAGTGATAGAATTACAGTTACACAGACTGATATAGCTCTGTGGTCTCAAGTTGTCCAAATTAAATCTTTTGAACAGTCTTTAAAGAAGATATCATATAGAACATAATATGGTGGTTGAAGAGTTTTGGAAAACTGAAGTCCAAAGTATTAAAGTTGCTGTGGTTGAGAAATATTGATAGTAAATGTATTGCAGTAAATGTAGATATGATAATGGACATGGCCAACATCTGAATGTCCAGGATTCTCCAAGAGGCTGAAGGTCTCATCTTTTAAAAGAGTGTCATGAACAAAACCAAAATTCTTACTTGGGCTGTAATTATTCCGGTCTATTCTGGTAAGGAAATAATTGAATCTAATATCCTATGATAAGCTTGGTATGCCCAAAGTTTGGATAGCCAAGGTCCAAAGCACTTTTGATTGATTGATGGAAATTATCAAGGCCCAAATGAATATTTACATTGGCTCTGTAGAGTTGAGAAATCTCTAAATCATTTGTGCTCAGAATGCGGTTTCTATAATCTGAGAGTTACACAAATGAATTTTTCAATGTCTCCATTTTATCTGCAATTTTCCTAGATAGCATAACTGCCTACATTTTTTCCCTTAAATTCACATATTCCTAGAAACAGCATGGAGTAGAGACATACAAATCAGGCAAGGATGTTTTGTTGCTTTCCCCTCCAAATTGTAAAGTCTGGTACATTGATTCAAGCCAAACCTAATCCTAGACCAGTTTTTTCTCTCTTAACAATGGCCCACAGATGCCCTTCTGGGCTGCTCACAAGCAATGGAAGCCAAATTCTCTGCCACTTTGATCTACCTGAAACTGGTATTCTAAAGCAAGCTTACTCCCATTAAGATATGTCTTAATGTCCCACTCTTAATCCATAGCATTGGATGACTGTCTGAGTTAATGACTATCATGCCCTCTTGTGAACATGTGAAAAGAGGTTTTCTTTTTCTATTTAAATCTTCTAGTCACCTTCAGTGTTTTGAAAGATGGAACAAGGCTTTTCCTGCTTCATTTTTTCCATACCATGTAATGCTTTTTAAACCACTTTATCATGTTCCCTCTCAGTATTCCTTTTTACTAAGTTAAAATCCCAAATATTATAGCTTTAACTGAAGATGTTTAAGCACTGAAGATCATTTTCTCCTATTGATTAAAAGATTTCAGAACCTGGATCCAACCCTGATTTTGGAATATCGTAGTTGTAATATCTTTAGTCTGCAATCGTGTCCAGCCTTGCACATCTTGAGATTCCCTAGCAATATGTCACCACAAAACACCCAAGATCTGGCAATAAACTAATCTGCAGAGCTCAAGGAGAGATCAGAGGATGAATATTTATTTATTTGATTTCTACAGCGACCCATCTCAACTCTGGGCAGTGTACATAATAAAACATAAAAGCAGATGAAAACAATTAGAACAGCATGAAATCAATATATATTGCAACCATTAAACCTTTTACTATGTTAGTATTCAGGAAACAGGACCCTTGACACATTTCTTTGTGTCACCTAATTTGACACCTAATCCTGCGAAGCTTCTTCTCCGGTAATATTATATTGCAAACTAGGGCATACAAAACCTTTGCTAGACCAATTCTTGAATACAGCTCATCTGCCTGGAATCGGATACAGTACAACCGCACTGTATATCGGACATTAATACAATTGAGCAAGTCCAGAGGTATTTCACAAGAAGAATAATCTACTCCTCTGCTCACAACAGAATACCTTATGTCACCAGGCTTGAAATTTTGGGATTAGACAATTTAAAACTACGCCGCCTTTGGTCTGACCTAAGCATAGTACACAAAATTATCTGCTACAACGTCCTACCTGTCAATGACTACTTCAGCTTCAACTGCAATAATACATGAGCACACAATAGATACAAACTTAAGGTAAACCACTCCAAACTTGATTGCAGAAAATTCGACTTCAGCAACAGAGTGGTCAATGCCTGGAATGCTTTATCTGACTCTGTAGTTACTTCCCCAAACCCCCATAACTTTAACTTTAGACTGTCTACTGTTGACCTCACCCCATTCCTAAGAGGTCTGTAAGGGGCGTGAATAAGCACACCAAAGTGCCTACCGTTCCTGTCCTACTGTCCCCATTTATTCGTATCCATTTCCTGTATTCATAATCATGTTTATACTTATAACTGTTATCTTATACGTGTTTGACAAATAAATGAATAAATAAATAAATAAATAATAATTATCAATCAATAAATAAAATAAAATAAAATAAATAAAATAAAATAAAATAAAATAAATAATAAAATAAAATAAAATAAAATAAAATAAATAAAATTGGAGCCATAGGCTCAGGGACACAGTGAAGTGTTCATGGCCTTGCAAGAGGCCAACAGAGTCAGGAACATCCTGATTACTGATGGGAGAATATTCCAGAGAGCAGGAGAAGGCAGGTTTCCTGGTTCCCACCAGGTGACAGGATCTTCAGTATGCCAACCTGGCTGACCAAATTGGATGGGTAGAAAGAACTGAGAGAAAATGATTCCTTAAGTAAGCCCATCAAGGGAGTTAAGGGTGATAACCAGCACCTTCAATTGCATTTGGAACTCACTGGGGAAAACGCAATTCACAAAACAGTGGTGTTAATTATGTTGAACATTTACTATTTGTGCAGCTGCATAATGCACCAATTGAAACTTTCAGTTGCTCTTCAAGGGCAGCCACATGTAGAGTGCATTGCAGTAGTCCAGATAAGAGATCATGAGGACATGAGTAACTGTGAGCAAAATCTGCCAATCAAGGAACAGGCACAACTGATGCACCACCCTATTGTAAGGTGTGCAATGGCCTTCCTGGCCATGGTCCTCTTCTAGTGAGTCAAAGAGAACCCCCAAATTGTGTACTGGGACCATCTGAGGCAATGTTATCCAGAATGGTGATAGAAAAAAACTTGGTCACCAGAACATTCAAATACCTAAAGCCACCCAGTCTTGCTTGAGTTCAGCTGAAGTCCATCACAGCAATCTAGGCCCTTAATGGCCTCCAGACATTGAGACAGGACATCCACAGCATTGCTCAGGCATACGGGGATGGAGATATAAAGCTAGGTATTACCAGAATATTGATGATACTTCACCCCAAACTGTCAGATCATCTTAGCCAGCCAATATTCATGTAGATATTTAATAGGAGAGGAGAGAGGAGAGAGGAGAGAGAAATGAGCTCTGGAGCATCTCACAAAATAGGGGTAATGGCTAAATCTCCCTCCCCAACAACACCAACTGGAACCAAACATGTACAAAGAAGAAAAACAAGTGCAAGATACTGCTGCTCAACCCCCATTCCAAAGCCGGTTCAGAAGGATAGCATGAATGATGGCTGCTGAGTATCAAAGGCTGCTAAGATATCAAGAAGAGCAAAGACGGTAACATTACTCCCATTCTCCTCCTGCCAGAGGTCCCATAAGAGTGCGATCAATAATCCAGCCAAAACCTTACCAAGAAGAGTCCTTTAATCCACTTCATCCAGGGTCCTCTGAGCTGCTATGCAACCACTTTCTCTATAACTCTCCCTAAAGACAGGAGGACAAAACTTGGAGATTGTGTGGATGCACTAAGAGTGGAGACATAATCACATAAAGGTGGTGAATCTTTACTGCCACGTGGCTCTAGCTTGTCTTTGATTGTCTTCATTCCCCATCTTCTCCAGTGATGCTCTAGGTGTCTCTTAACCCTCTTTAGCTACCTCAACTCTTCTGTATACCATGGGGAGTGCCAGGAACAATGGACATGGAGAGGCCACTCAGGCTGCAACCGTGGACAAATATATTCTCTACAATCCAAATAATATTGTTTTATATGTTTATTGCATTGGTCTTTTCACTGTGTACTTTGATTAATCCTTCCACTAGATCAGAAACATGTCTTGTAAGACCCCTTTGTAGTTTTTAGCTTCTCTTCTTCATGTCTCTTTTTGATAAAAGCAGCCTCAAACCAATTCCTGCTTTCTTCTTTTCAGCTTGTTCGTTGGTTTTGATCAATCTTATTTCAAATTCTAATTATTCATTCTCTCAGAGTACTCACAAGGTCTGACTTCACAGACTAATCCTGATGAACTTCAAACTACATTCATCAAAGGATCCATTATGCCTTGAATGCTTCTGGAAAAAAAATACTGAAGTTTTGTAAATTTGGGAGGACAAAGAAATTCAAGGAGATTCCAGACTAGTTTGGATTTACCTGAAAAATAATCAGATGCCATTCATTTGCTCAAAGTCATTTTAAGCTTCAGTAATAATAGCTTTCTTTAAACAAGTAAGGTTTGCTGATGAGTACCCTGTTTCCCCCAAAATAAGACATCCCCTGATAATAAACCCAATCAGGCTTTTGAGCACATGGCAATAAGGTCAAGCGCTTATTTCAGAGTTCAGAAAAATATAAGACAGGGTCTTATTTTGGGGGAAACACAGTAAATATTTGGTGGTCTATTCAGCATAATACAATAGAATCTTGATTGGGGCACCAATTCCTAATCACCAAATTGTTTCCTTCTTCTTCATTATCATCATTATCATTATCCCAATCAGTTCAAACAACATGAAGTCATAGATATCAGTTCTTTAGCCAGTGTTGGCCTTCATGCACATTGAGTTCTTCCCAAGAACCTAGGTCCTAGGATGTTGTAATATATTGGTGTAATATATGTGCACATCCATTGCAATCGATAGATGGAAATTTTTTCAATGCACAAATTTTCTAAGATTTTTGTCCATGTTTTCTTTTTGGTATGGCACCCAATGCCACTGATAACCACTGAGACCATCACATAATATTTCAATTTCTATTTTGAAAGATTTTGAAACTTTGTAATCTTCTCCAATTGTCTTCTGTTCTACCATATCCTGGTATTGCCACATCATTCTCCTTCTCCTTCTCCTCCTTCTCCTTCTCCTTCTCCTTCTCCTTCTCCTTCTCCTTCTCCTTCTCCTTCTCCTTCTCCTTCTCCT